>ML108441.1:0-13232 GCA_003697995.1 Taxidea taxus jeffersonii
TTTTTTTTTTTTTTATAAAGTTAGAATTCAGATCTGATGATGACTTGGATATGCGTGAAAAAATAAAAACAGCAATACAAAATGATTCTTGGTTTTTGGGCTCCAACAATTTGATGCAGATGATTTTCTCATGTGAGGGAGAATAGGACTGGGGGCAAGTTTTGGGACTTTACTGGGATATAGTTAAGAGCTCTGTTTTTCACGTGTGGGTGAAGAAGTCTGCAGCTCAGTACAGAGCTGTGGCATTTTCAGTTCTTTGTTTCTGGCTTTTAGATGACAAGAAATAAATTGTCACTAAGTGCTAACTTTCATGTCTACATACACACAGATTTGGACTCACACAGAGACACAGATACTGGCACACAACACACACAAAAACACACATGTATCCTCCTGCATCTTTCATTCATGGTACATGCCAGCACATGTTGACTCTATTAGAAAAACAAAACTAGGGAGCTGCATTTGTAATTTCTGTAAGATTTAATTTGGTTGGTTGTTGCCTAATTTTAATTTAGAAGGCACATAAAGAATTTCTTTTCCATATTTCCATATGGTCTTCAGATGCATGGGTGGTATTTTCTAAGTGCTTGGCTCATTTCATCCTCCTGAGGACCACAATGTAATTTTCCTTGTTTGTAAATCGATGTAAGCATAAAATATGTTTTCGTCCTTTTAAAATAATTATGTTTATTTCTGTGTTTCTCTCCTGGATCCCAGCCTTTTTCTCATGAATCTACCTAAATTCAAAACAAAGGAGCAACTCAACTCTCTTTTGTGCTGCTGTAATGAAATCCAGTTCCTCCCATTTTTCATGCATGTAATTTTATGCGACTACAGGACAACTGTCTTTGTCTGTTTTTAATGTTACCTTTTGCAGTTTATTGATTTTACTACTTTATAATTTTATGTTTTAGTGAAATTATACAAGGAAGGAATGATGTTGGGAAGAGATAAGAGATTCAGGAAGTTTTTGTAAGGTGAAAAGTGATATCAGCATCATAAATCTTGATAATTTAAGTCAAGAGAGATTTTAAGATACTAACATATTTCTCTAAACTATTTAATATATGAATTACTTTGCACTTTATCTTTTGTAAAGAATTTCATATATGTGTATGTGTGTGTATATGTAGATATAGTCAATCATCAGTATTGTAATTATTCATGAATTCTGTATTTGCAAACTTGTCTACTCACTAAAATGTATTTTTAATCAGAAAATCAATACCTGTGGCATTTTTGTGGTCAATCGTGGACATGAACATTCACAGAACAGTGAAAACTTTAGTTGCCTCGTACTCACATTGCTAGTTGAAGTCTAACAAGGCATGGCTCTGCCTTTTTGTTTTAGCTCTCATATTGTAAACAAGTGTCCTTTTATTTTACTGCACAGAGATAAAGTGTTTTTCCTATTCCTCAGAGCAAGAAGGCAGTGATGTGCTTTACAGAGAAAATATTTGTGTTACATAAGCTTTGTTCAGACATGAGTTATAGTGCCGTTGTCTGTGAGTTCAATGTTAATGAATCAACAACATATATTAAACAAGGTTTTTTTAATTTTTGTTTTTGTTTTTGGTGGATGTGTAGAAAGCACACTCCTGTGGAATGGGGAGGAGTAGAGGGAGAGAGAGAGAATCTTAAACAGGCTCCACGCCCAGTAGAGTCCGATTCTGAGCTCGATCTCACAACCCTGAGATCATGACCTGAGCTGAAATTAAGAGGTTGACACTTAACTACCTGAACCACCCAGGCACCCCAAACAAGGTATGTTTAAATAAATACACATAAAACAATGTTATTTATTGATCAGTCAACTCAAATGTATGTGGCTCACAGGAACCTAAGGCTGTATTTCTCCAAATAGCTATGGTTGTGTATTATCTAATTCAGAATTCTCAGTGTTTTTATAGAACATAAGTACCACAAATAATCTGAATCATGTGTGTGCATACACACACAGACACACACAAAAACCTTGTATGACTGTAAGGGTATGGTAAGCAGAATATGAATGATGCCTTTCCCCAACAATGTCCATGTTCTAATTACTGGAAACAATAAATGTTAATGTTAAAAGAGACTTCATTGATCAAGTAAGTTAAGGACCATGAAAGGAGATTATCCTGCATTAACTGGGTAAATCCAGTGTAATCACAAGAATCCTTAAAATGGAAGAGAGAGGCAGATTGAGATCTGACTACAAAAGGAATGGCCAAAGATGCAGTGTTCTTGGCTTTGAAGTTGGAGGGAGGGAGCCATAAACCAAGTAATGTGGACAGTTTCTAGAAGTTGGACAGGACAATGAAACAGACTTCTCCCCCAAAAGTCTCCAGAAGGAGTGCAGCTTTACCAATGAGTTGAAGTTAGCCCAGTAAGAGCTATGTGGGACTTCTAACTCATAGAACTGCAAGCTAATAAATCTGTGTTGTTATAAATCATTTTGTTTGTGGAAATTTGTTATAGCAGCAGTCAAAACTAATGTCTGTTTCCCTATCTCCAGAGCTCTATTATTTCAACTCCAGATTTATCTTTTCATTTCTACCTAATCCTTCTGTGGATAACCTTAGCTTGAATGAACTAACTAAATATAAATAAAAATAAAAAATTATAACCTGTACTCTCCAGCATGTGGATCCTCTACGATTTGCAATAGAAACAATAAATGTAGTCTTGAATAAGGAGGAACCAGTGGCTTATATCGTTCTACTTTCCATGAGATTTTCCTGTCAGGAGACTTCTTCCCAGCCCCTTTAGGCCAGTAACACAGACTGCCCTATATTTGACAACTAAAGAACTGTATAGTTCTTAAAATTCTCTATTCTGTTAATTTTTGTATCATTAGTTCTCTTAACTTTCTGAAAAATTTCCTCCACTTTCTGTACCTGATTCTTTTTCTGCCCTCTTATTTAATAAAATCCTGGGATTCATATCCTTGGTTCTTTGGGCTTTTTATTCATTAGTCCTCCTTATTAGTGGCCTTTCTCTCTTTTATTAGGGATATACTGAAAGAGCTCTAAGCTGCATCACTAGCACAGACTCATCTCCCGAACCCCATATTCAATATCCAAGTAATTATTCACCATTTTTACCTGTATATATCAGAGACTGCTGTGAGGAGCAAATAAATTCATAGATGTCAAATGCTTAGAAATCCTCCCGGAAGTGTTGTTGATAATCATTAAGAAATGTTTAATACATGGTAGCTAAAAAAAAAAAAAAAAAAAAAAAAAGTTTCTACAAGGAAACCAAATTCAATTCCTTAGCCCCATTTCCATTCCCCCCACAACTTATAAATCAAGCTGGAGGACAGCCTGAAGATGAGTCAGTCTGCCCTTCCCACCAACTGTATGGGTAAGCCAACTGAGACTCAGAGAGCTAAATTACTCACCTGAGGTTTCTTAGGAGCTCTTGGCCATGCTAGAACTTGAGCCCAGGTTCCTGAGCTCCAGCCAGAGGTCTTCCTGCAGATCTCCTGCACTTCCCTGCTTCCCTGCTCTCCCCTATGCGTCCATCCCAGCCTATGCCACCCCTGTCCCAGACCATGTAGCTCTGTTCTGGCAAGCACTGTTCCTCCTGTCCTGTGGCCAGGTCCTTAAGGAGCAGCTCCCCTCACCCCCATGAATAGCCCCTGTCCTTGCAGTGTCCTTGACACCTCAAAATCAATACGACATCCGCACACATTTTCTGGCTACTTATCAGCTGTTACACCATCTTTGTTTTTAGCACTATTATGTAGGCAGTTGCCAATAAAAGCTGAGAATCCTTCCTGGTTTTGTCATCTGCATTACCTAGGCAAATCTCATTGTTAATGCTTCTGAAATAATTTTTAAACATTAATCCTCTGCCCCACTTTTATGACCTCTACAGTTATTATGTTTCTAGTTCAAAATACTTCCAGGACGTCCTGGTATTGTTTTAGTCCTGTTCAAACCTATTTTCCACTGAATTGCCAGAATAATCTGCTTAAAATTCAGCTTCCACATTTATGTTAACTTGCTTCAAAGTCTTCAGTGGCACCAAACTTACAATTCAATAGAAGTAAAGCTTTTTAATAGGACATGCAAAGTTTTCTCTGATCTGGTGGTTCCTGCCTACCTCTCGTCTCTGCTCCCTCTTTAACTCATGTTTTATATGCCCCAACACCACACACTCACATTTTTTTATATGTACTACAGACTCACAGACTCTCTTACCTCAGTGTTTTTCCTTATGATGTTCCTTGGTTTGCAATATCTTTTTAACAATATTGTTATGGAAAATGCCAACCCATTTGAACTTTTTTTTTTTTAATATATTTCAGTTTCCTTTATGTAGAAACCTTTTCTTGACCTCTTCCCACTTCCCATCAGGTTCACCTAGGAGTTTCTTATCTGTGCTCTCATCTGCCTGTAAAAATTACTATCATTATACTTGCCATAACACCATATCATTTTCTGTCCTGTATCTGTCTCACTGATTAAATCATGAGGTTTGTAAAAGTAAGGGCCCTAAATGATTCATCCTAGCACAACAGGATTTCAGTGTGTGAGGGATGAATAGTTAATGAACTTTTGGGGACATATTCCCTGTCTGGTTAATCTAGTCTGTTTGGTATGCCATGTGTGTTTTAGTACAGAGATTCTACATGTTCTCTCTGGCTGCTGCTTGCTGTACCTCATAACAATCAAACTAATCAAAACCAATGGAATGCAATTAAATAAATAGCACATTCCTTTATTGGACATTTGTTAAAATGACTTTTTCTTAGTACAAATTCAGAAACCAGTGATTCTTGTACATTAAGAAATAGAAATATACATGACTAAGTATGACGGAAGCTTCTTGTCTGCATCTTCATTTTTAAACTTAAGGGGGACCTGACTTATCTGTGATGCAGCCTTATCATTACGCATTTCCTCAGAAGTGTGACTATAATGAATACTGGCCAAAGTCTCAGGAAAGTAGGTCACTGTAACTATAAACATGTGCTTTGTGTTAAGAAAAAACAACAACTTGTTAATGCAGTAAAGCTAATTAGATTAACGAAAATATGTTATAAAATTGCTAAAGAAAATGAGAAAGAACTTACAGGGAAACAGAGACAAACACTCAAATCTAGACATAGCAGTTTATTTCACACCAACAAAAATTAGTTTATAATACGTAAACACAGTTTAAGTCATTCTTTAAAAGTTAAATATATGGGGGCCTCTGGGTGGCTCGGTTGGTTAAGTGTCTGCCTTCTGCTCAGGTCATGATTCCAGGGTCCTGGGATCCAGCCCTGCATCGGGTTGCCTGGTCAGTGGGGAGCCTGCTTCTCTCTCTCTCCCACTCCTCCTATTTGTGTTCCCTCTCTTGCTGTGTCTCTCTCTGTCAAATAAATAACAAATAAAATCTTTTTTATAAAAGTTGAATATATGGTGATAACCTTTTTCATTTGCTGATTAAAAGTTCTCATGAGGCTTACTCCTTTTGTTCATGTGATTTATGTTGTCATTATTGAGTCTGGAAAAGTGAGATTATATCTTATTCCTATAGGACAATAAGATCTTTCTGATTTTCTGTTTATAAACTGTCTCAATTTTTTTGCCTGGCATTTTTACCCACTTTAGTTTCTTGAAACAGTTCTAAGCCTCCCAGTCAATGAAAATTTCTGAAAATCACAATTTTGATTGTTGACTTTAGTCACATACCTTCACAGAACAAGTAAGAGTATTTTGACAAGACCCATTAGCTTATAATTTTAAGGTACCATTTCTGTAGTATGCTGAATTTTTGTAATATTTGTGAATAATATTTCTATTATTATTAATCATGCACCTGAATAAATTATATTCACATACTTAATATATGGAAGGTTGACATTGCTGTTAATGGTTTCAAAGGCAGATAAAAATATTTTAATATGTCAATGAGGGTTAAATGATTTAATATGCAGAATTTTAAAGATGGTATATTTTCTAGAATCAATCTTACCTTAACAATTTCTTAGTTTATCTTTTATTACATTGTGAATGTTAAAAAAACATTCACAATGTTCTGAAGATTTAGAACATCTTCACACTTGTACATATACTATCATATTTTACTTAAATATTTCATCAGGCTTTTTCTTACTCCTCTATAATATAAACTTATATACTAAGAAAAATGTCATTAAATTAAGATTACTCAGGAGATTTAAATGGTAATTTTTGAAGAAAAAAAGTTATTTAGCATGGGAAAATCTTGTTAAAGTTTATGTGATGTAATTTGAGTTTTAAGTATCTTTGCAAAAACAGCAGGAAGGGAATAAGAGATGCGCATGATAAAAGAAAGACATAAAAGCAGTACAATGCATGAAAATTAAATTAGACAGGCCCTGGAAGAAGTAGTTCAAACAGTTGTGTAATCTACAACACTAGAATGCTGGTGGCTGAAACAGAAATAGAGGGAGAAAAAATAATATTATTAAAAAATGTTTGATTTCATGTGTATTGAGTTTGATGTACCTGGTTAATGCCTAACCGTACTAACCTAGAGATGCTATGAAATAGAATTAGCTCCATTTTACTGATGCAGAAAATGCCCCCCCAGATTGCTCAGGTCACTTTCCTCAAAGTTACAGATATATTAACTATAAAAGTTTGGAATTCAAACCAAGTTTGTCTGACGCCAAGTCTGTGTTTTCAACCACTCTACAATGGAGTGAATAACATCAACGTTAAAAATTAATGAGAAAGAAAATGAGAACAAGGAGCAGAGCTTGGGAATTCTCACACAAACCTCAAAAAAGAAAGAAGAGAAATTATTAAGATCCATGAGGTAGAGCCCAGGAATATGAAAAAAAAAATCAGAAAAGAACAATGTAGCAAAAAAAGAAGGGAGAATTGCTACAGTGAGAGGATGGTCAGCTGTATGAAATGTGGCAGTGTTTAATAAAAAAAAAAGGCCAAGGAAATTAAATTTGGGACTTATTTTTATTATTAGTTTTGGAGTAGATAATTAAAATGACAATAGACTACTATGCTGTAGGTAAAACCAGGAGAGAAGCAAGAAGATAGAGATGAGAAAATAGGGTAGAAAACTATAGACCTCACCCTCATCTGTGCTCTTGAGCAGCCACTTCAGTTAAATTTTACTCCATTAATAGAAATTGCATTCTGACTTGACTCCTTCCTTCCTATTTATTTGTGTTTTCTACTTACATATATACTTGTGGGATATTTTTTCTTAAATAACTAAATGCCAAACAGAATAGAATTTTTTAAAATCCCCTTTTCCTTTTAAGTTACTACACACTTTGAATACTGAAGCCTAGTCTTTATTCATTGGCTGTGTATCAAATAGAGAATAGGGACTGGTACTTAGCATATTTATATTTAAAAAACCAAACCCTGCCTTAGAAAACAGATTGGGAAGAAGGAATCACCAAAGCAAATGCTCTCTATCTTACTAAGAAAGAAATTAAAAAAAAAAATCCAAGATTGAAGAAAAGGAGTTGGGGGTGAGAAGGAGAGAGAGAGAAAGAAGGAAAGAAGGAAATAAAGAAAGAGAAAGAAAGAGAGGAGGGAAGGAAGAGTTTTTTTACCCAAATAAAATTATAATTGGCTGGGGAATGTTGATGCTGGAGTGGGGGAATCAGTAGGCAGCAGAGATCTCCTAACCTATAGGTATATGGAAACAATGAGACATCAGTCAGCTGGAGGAGGGATTGTGCCTAAAATATTGAGGATACTAGATTGTTTAGTTCTCAGTGCTGGGGCAAAGCAAACTGTTTATGAGAACTGAAATCATCTATATCAAGGGCCACAATTTATGTGTGTGTGCATGTGCACGCACGCGTGTGTGTGTGTGTGTGTGTGTGTGTGTGTATAGAATGCCAGATTATAAGTACTTTATAATTTGGAGGCCAAAGAGTCTCTTTTACAGCTACTCAAGTATACATTTTTAGTGCAAAACTACCCCAAAGACAAGGAGTAAATTAGTGGGTGTAGCTGTGTTCTAATAAAGCTTTATTTATAAAAATGGGAGGAGGCCATTTTCCCCCAGAAACTTGCCAAAAAACCCATGAAATGTTAAAGGGGAACTTTTAAAGGACAGATTGGCCAACTTTTCATGGAATCCTTGCTTTAAAGCATGCCCTCACCATATCTCTCAATCTCAAACTATTATATCATAATATTTCCCCAATACTAAGTCTTGAAAATCATACATCGAGTCTGACATCCATATTTCATAAATATCCCAATTTTGACCTGGAACAGTACTAAGGCAAAACAGTGCTTTCCTTCACTGCTGAAAGCATAAACTCACCTTGGCCTTCTCAACGGAAAGTGTTGATAGTATTAGAGGAGTTAGTTTGTGACATTTGCCTTGTGCCAACTTATCCCTTACTTTGCTCATTCTATCTACCTTCTAGAACATACACATGCTCTATCTCTTCACTGCAGGCCCTTTAAGATGCCATTCACTGATCTCTTCACCATGACTCTGTCCCTTATACTCCCTGATAAAAAGTAATTTTGCCATGACTTGTGTTACCCATATATTTATTTATTTATTTCTGAGAATGGTGCCATGCGGGGGAAGAGATACATGGAATTTGGAGTAAGGGAGATCTGGGTTTGAATATAGGCTTGCCTGCCATGAATGCAGTAGTGCTAGACCTGCTTCTTACCAACTTTCATCCACTTTTCCTCTTTTATATGTTGGCACCATTATAATCCACTTTACATAACTGCTTAAAGGGCTCGGTGCTATAGTGAAGTTAACTAAATTTTGTTCCTTACATGCTGTGTTTCAAACGTTGTGGTAGAAAATTTCAATATAATTTGTTTGTATTTCTAAAATTTTACCTTTCTATAGATACCAAACACATTTTGGGTGCAAATGTTATAATATAATATAATATAATATAATATATTTATAATGTGATTACATCATGTTATATTAAATCCTGTCTAATTTATTGTTTATTATTATTATTTATTATTTTATATAATTTTGGAATTTTGTTATGCTTCAGATACTGGTGTTATTGAATCTAACATTATAGTTACTGATCAAAAACTCAGTAAATATTTTGAATAAATATTGTAAAGAAGAATGGAGAGGTAAAATCTAAACTGATCAGTTCTATTCTTTTTTTTTTTTTTAAGATTTTATTTATTTATTTGACAGAGAGAGAGATCACAAGTAGGCAGAGAGGCAGGCAGAGAGAGAGGGGAGGAAGCAGGCTCCCTGCTGAGCAGAGAGCCCGATGTGGGACGCGATCCCAGGACCCTGAGATCATGATCCGAGCAGAAGGCAGAGGCTTAACCCACTGAGCCACCCAGGTGCCCGATCAGTTCTATTCTTAATTGTTGAGAAAAATGTCTTTAGAGTCAATGTATTTAACTTCTCTGAACTAATTAAATTTGCCTATCCCCTGAAACAACTTTGTGTTAAACTCGTCTTTCATTCTGTATAATAATAGCTCAAGAACATGAACAAAATTCAATTGTTTAACAATCATAGAATGTTATTTTCCTGAGCCTAATAACAAAATTATGTTAAGTAAGTTTTCTAAATTATAAGGGCAACTAACGACAACATTTCAAGCATGTGAATAACACAAAGTTTCACTTTTGAAACTCTGCTGTGTGTCATACATTTGCAGACCTAAACTCATGTCTGTCAAAGGAACAGAAACGAGGTATGTTCTGAGCCACAGTAAGAAAGACCTTCAAAATCTTATGTGGATGATGTGAGTAAGATTGTTTGAAAATCAGTTAGAGATATAAAAGTGGATATTCAGGAAAGGGCTGATAACAATTGTATTTAGGTTTGCCTTGTTCTTCTGCTATGGACCTTAGTGTTAACAATATTGAATAGCAGGGAGGGTATATGTTATGGTGAGTGCTGTGAAATGTGTAAGCCTGGTGATTCACAGACTTGTACCCCTGAGGCAAATAATACTTATATGTTAATGAAAATAATTAAAAAAAATTGAATAGCAGTTTGGAGTAGGCCAGAACAACTTGCTTTGGTATTTTTGGGGTTGCAATGTATTTGCTTCACCTGAATTAGTTGACTTCATCATTTTGGGACACTTGAATCAATTAGCATAACACAAGCATCTAAAGAGGGACAGTGTTTAAAGAAAATAAATATTTCAATGTACTTCCTCTGAAGTTCTAGAAGTTAATAGATGGACTCTCGGGAGAAAAGCAGAAAAAATAGCTTAAGCATAAATATGCTTTATGCTTTATAAAGCATAAAGGTGAAACCTGTGTGCACTTTCTTATGTGAACTTAATTTTTCTGAGGACGGATTGGAAATTTCTTTCAATAAAATAACATTTTAACCAGGGAAAAGGAATGTTTAGCTCTGATGACCACAGAAACAAACATGCCTAGTTTCAAGTTTAGTAGAGTTAAAGGGTGAGATTCAGGTATAGAAATCAAACCTTCCATTTTCTTGCTTAAATTCTATCAGTACTCATGCGATGGTATTCCTTAAACAACCTTTTCCTTTACAATGCAATAAAAAGACTTATTTTGTTTTAACAAGTTAGAGATTTTGTATTTAAACAAGTATTTCAGAATGACTACTTTTCTCTTCAATTGTTTCCCATGCTTAGTTCCTCTTGAGGCTAATGGTGTTACAGAATACCATACTCCAGGATCCCTTTGCTTCTCCCAATTCACTCTTCAAGTGTTTATGTCCTCCATAAGGAATTTGATTCCTTTCCTCCCATTATTAAGAAAACAATTGACTCTGAAGTTAAATCTAAAAGATAAAATTATCAAATGACATTTCATGTGTTTATATCCTTCATACTACAGCCCCCCTTTTTTCCGGTAGAGATGGAGAAGGGTACAGGATAATATAATAGAAAAATTATAGGCTTAAGGATCCTAGTATTTAAAAATAATAATGTGCAGAGACCAAGAGAGTCTTAATGTGTCTGCCTCATGGAGATGGGCAAGATGTTTGTGAGGGAGGGCAGGATGAAAGAGCGGGGGAGGTGAACGAGAGGGAGAGAGAGCTATTTTTTTCAAGTGAAATCATTGAAAACACATTATGAATTACGTAAATTTTAAACTTGTTTTCTCTCCCTGTGATGAATATCTTATGTCTCTAAACCATGTGTTCAATAAATCACTTTCATTTAGATACACATTTTTAAGTAGATAAAGAGATAGTTACAAATTACTAAACCAAGAAACCCAATTGGAGAGAAAAGATTGCCAGAGAAATGAGGAAAGGAGATTATACTTTCAGCTTGGGAATTATTTAGCTCTATAAAATCTCTAAGTAAAATCTTCTTTGTTAGTAAAATCTCAATATTCATTTAAGTGCTTTGGCAACTAGAGTTACATCTTTTAGTTGTGCCTTATACCCCACAGGCAAAAACAACATCATTATAATCATTATCATCATATAAGATTTTCTTTTCATTCCAGCCAAAAAAAAACCACCCCAAAACTGTCTTAAACAATGCAGATTAAGTGCCTGGAATATACTAAGTGCTATATTAGTGTTTCTTAAATACATAAATAAAGTGAATAAACATTAAAAAGATGCAGATTAAAACTTTAAAGATGTTTAAAGTTAAGCTAATTTTTAAAATGTACATTTGTACAGTAATATTTCAACACATGAGATTCAAAGCTCATTCTTCTCTCCTGGTGAGTCAGAAGATTATAAAACAAGAAGTTGTGTTATTCTGACACTCAAAGACAAAATAAGACTCCAGAACAAGACTGGGCAAGAGAGAAAGTACCTTGCTCAACAGCAAAGCAAAACTAACAGAAGCTTGATCTTTAAGAAAACCATTGAAGAAAAGCTTCCCTAAGGGTAGGATATAAAACTATGCATATCGGAAATAAATATCAAAAGTTTTGAAATCTGGAAAGCTCTTTACTAGTGGCTCCAATGGTTTGGATTGCTTATTGTTTATTTTGGGAAAAAAAACGGTAAAAATTGGAGTGAGACTTGATGGACTTTTCTTTTTGTTGTATAATAGTGTCTAAAGATTAACTTTTGAGATTTTAATGTATTATGCCTGAATACAACACACATTTATAGATCTAAGTATTTCATGTCCATTGAAATTCAAGGACTAAGCAGGGAGTCCTGTCTCATGTCACGGAACTCAGGACTCATGATCTAAGTTTCTGCCATTATTTATATAGAGAGTTATGTTTTTCCTTCATTATAAGATTACACAAGAAGGGGAACTTTTATGTTTATATTAAGCATTATATTTTCTTTCATCTTGAAAAAGTGCTAGCAAAAAACTTCTATAGAGATGGACAGGTGACTATTGAATACTGAACAACCAATGACATTGTTCTTGCATTTAATCCTTGAACAGTCACTCTCCCTTTAGCAACAAGGAATAAATAGAATAGAACTTTATATTACAAAATTTGAGCCTTTAAAAAATTGTTCCTGACAGATGCTGCTAAATAAAAACTTCTGAGATTTTTGGGAAAAGACATCACATCTAAAGTAAAATAACTTTAACACTAAACAAAGGGAAACTAACTAACAAAGGGAAACTAACACTAACACAAGAGGGAAAGTTCAAGTGAACCTCTGATACACTAAAAATAAATGTATTTTTTTCATGGTAAGGATTCGTTAATTAAAAAAAACACAACAAATTATGTGTTCCTATATAAAAATTTATTTTATCCCTATTTTTATTTATCCCTATATACATTTTTATTAATATAATTAGTCGAAATAATATTATGCTTCAGTTTAATAAGAAACTAAAAAAAATTGGGGTGGATTTGGGAATTTTATTTTGCTTTGTGAATTTCTCTTTGTATTTATTTTAAAATTTTATTGCTGAAGCATGGTTGAAAAACAATGTTATATAAGTTTTAGGTGTACAACATAATGATTTGACAGTTCTATATATTATACAGTACTTACCACTGTAAGTATAGTCCTCATCTGTCACTATGCAATATTGTTGCAATATTATTGACTATATCCCTATGTTGTAATTATCATTTCTGTCACTTACTACTTTATAACTAGGACATTTGTACCTTCATCTATTTCATCTGAACCCCCAACCCCTTCCTCTCTGGCAACTACTAGCTTGTCCTCTATATTTATGCATCTGTTTCTGTCTTTTGTTTGTTCACTTGTTTTGTTTTTTATATTCCATATATAAGTGAAATCATATGGTATTTGTCTTTCTCTCTCTGACTTAAATGCCTTAGCATGAAACCTGGTGGGTCAATCTATATTGTCACAAATGGCAA
>ML108442.1:0-38860 GCA_003697995.1 Taxidea taxus jeffersonii
GCAGAACGCCCAGGGTTAGGATGACATTCTAGCACTCAGTAGACTTTCTGTAATATGGCATAAACGTTGACACCTACGTCTCTACAAAATAATTCCATCTTCCTAATTTTCACACTTCCTTCTGAAAAACCCTATAATCCTGCCCCAAGGCCCAATTCTTAGTTAACAGCTACTGTAACTTCAATAATAAGGTGTGACTCATGAGGATAGCACAGCAAATAGCTCGAAAAGACTACCAGGAATTTCATATAGGGATCGAATTTCTGGGGATTTCACAAAGACATTTAAAAGAGAACACCGGCCAACATTAGTACATCTTGAAACTGTCCAATGCCTTGATGAAGTCAGCCTGGAAACAGAGAAAGCTATCCAGCCTAATTTCAAAGGGCTTCATAATCACTGTCCTTAAGTGCTAAGTGATGCCTAAGAGACATGGTAACAGTGGGCTATAAGCTATTTCTCCAGGCCCTGAGAGCTCTCAGCAGAAAAGCACAGGGATCAGACAGCAGTTCCCAAACCTTGTTCAGTCAGCTCTCCTTGGAAATAATACCCACTTCTCTGATTAAGGCCAGGGCTTTAGGCTTTGTGTGCCATAAGGCTTGTACCCAAAGAGTTAGAATAGCCTAGAAAGCACACAAATCATAAAATCATGGCTGACTTGCTGTTCTAGTTCTGCTTCTCATGAACCTCTTGAAATACAAAGGCCAAGCAAGGTCAGTGTTGTTAAGCCACGCTGTAACATAGACCTCTATGTCTAGAGTAATAAGCAATAGCGCATGGCTCCACGCTCCTGAAGAGAACAGAAGCAGTGAAAACAGACCTGTTAAGATCAGTCAGCAGTTTTAGAACAAATAAGCAAAAAGGAAGTTTAGGAGGTAATTAAAAGAATTAGAGATTGTTTTATCTTAGCAGCCAATGATAGAAATAATCCTAATGGGCTTTTCCAGTGTATTTACACTAGGGAGGGTGCAAACAGTGAGGATACAACCAAATCAAATGTGATTGCAGGAAAAGAGTGGAGTTTATGACACCGAGTCATTTTTTCTTACAGTTAGCTCTCAGAAGCACCTACATAACCAGTCCTCTAATAAAGACCTTTTTAAAAAAACAAAAACAAAAACCATGATAACCAGCTAGCTCTTCGATGTATATGCTTCACTGCTAAAGCTAATCACAAGTGGCAAGACTGGTTTTCTCTGCTGGTTAGAACAACCCGTGTACATGCATTAGGAGAGAAAAACCGCAAAGAAATGCATATCCTCAACTGAATAACCTCTTCACAATGGGAAAGCAAATGTGATGTCCTTAGACTAGATATTGATTCAAGCTTGAATGGTAATATGGCATAGTAGGTAAGCGCTCAGGCTCCAGAACCAGACTCTATGGGGTTAAAATCATTGTTCCATCATCTGTCAGATATCTGACTGCAGCAGATCACTTAACCCCTTGATGCTTTAGTTTTCTCATCTGTAAAATGGGGGCAGTGGTCTATAGATTACTTATATAGTCGTGAGAATTCACAAAATGCTGCATGCTGAGTGCTCAGCATAGTGCCGGCACACACCGTGGATGCCATCTATTATTAAAATAGTTCAAAATAAGTCGTAAAAATGAGAAATAGGATTCCATACAACGATTTCAATAATGAAGTCCTTAAGTAGCTTACAGACTAGAATGGAGATTTCTTTCAAGGGGCAAGAAAATTTGGGGGGCAAAAACTTTCTGTGCATAGCTTTTCTTTTTCCACATTCTATAAGTAACATCTATTTATTGTTATGGGTTAGAAGTTGGTGATTTTATAGATGGAGGAGACATAATTCTTGCCCTCATGGAGCTCACAAGCATATTACATCTAATTTATTTTGTTACCACTTATTTACTGTTCACTACATACCAACCTGTGCTAAGCCCTTTTAAAACATTTCCTTTTTCCTTTTTCCCCCCAATTATACTGAGAAATAGTTGGCTTACATCACTGTGTAAGTTTAAGGCATACAATACATTGGTTCTACTTACGTACACTGTGAAATGGGTTCAGCTAATGTCCACCTGATGTATGTGCCTTGCTTCTGTATTAAACAAAGATAGGGGTGCCTGGGTGGCTCAGTGGGTTAAAACCTCTGCCTTTGGCTCAGGTCATGATCTCAGGGTCCTGCTTCCTCCTCTCTCTCTGCCTACTTGTGATCTCTGTCTGTCAAATAAATAAATAAAATCTTAAAAAAAAAACAATGATAGACTTTTGTAGTTTCTTAAATGATTGGTTTTTTTTTTCCTTTTCTTTCTTTCTTCTTCTTTTTGATTTATTTATTTATTTATTTATTTATTTATTTTGTAGTTCTTTGATGCCAGGGAGGTAAGATTAGAGAACCCTAGGAGGTAAGTGGCTTCAAATAGCTATGAAGGTTAGATGTCTTGAAGGAAAGTTTTGGGTATTAACTCTCTGATATTTCCTCAGGAGGCATGCTTACAACATCATTGACAAAAGATTTTTTAAATTTTTAATGAGGAAGTTCTTTTTTTTTTATTTAATGAGGAAGTTCTTGCTTGAATAATTTGGGGTGCAGTCATACATTTTTGACAATAATAATCACTGAAATACGACAGTCTTAACTTTGACAAAATCCATTAAGCTAAAAATACTATAACAAAAGTCATGACATTTCTGTGTCCTCATGTAACTTTTCTCAATGCTGTATCTGAATTACAATATTAATTTTAA
This sequence comes from Taxidea taxus jeffersonii, assembly GCA_003697995.1. NCBI lineage: Eukaryota > Metazoa > Chordata > Mammalia > Carnivora > Mustelidae > Taxidea > Taxidea taxus. The sequence goes on from ML108442.1 coordinate 2,720, forward strand.
AGTTCCTATTTCTAGGCTTATTTCATTTTATATTCTGAAGATGTTATTTATTTTGAAAGAGAGAGAGAGAACACGCATGTGTGCACTTGACGTGGGGCAGGGGGAGAGAGAGAGAGAATCTCAGGCGGACAGACTCCCTGCTGAGCGCGGAGCCTGACTCAGGTCTGGATCTCACAACCTTGACATTCATGACCTGAGCCACAATTAAGAGTCAGACACTTAACTGATTGAGCCACTCAGGAGCCTCTCCAGGTTAATTTTAAAAGAAAGAAGTATTGTAATTTTGAAAGCTCGGGTCACTTCTTCAGTATTTATATCTTCTCTCTCTACCAGCAAGCAAAATCCACAGGGTGACTTACTGACAGAGTACAGGTATATGAGACTTAAAGGACTTTACTTTCTTGATAGAAGGCTGTCCCCAGGACCCCAAATAAAAATGCACAAAACTTAAATTTCAAAGAACTTTCCAGTTGAAGGTAGTTCAGAGAGTTCCCCTGTATTAAGTGTCCTGGTACAGCCTCTCAAATGGAAGATATTAAGTATCTATACCCTGTTGGCCCCACCTTTCCGTGAAGGGTCTTACAACACTCTTTCCTGGTCCAGCAGCTTTTAGTAATTGGACCCCCACTTTGTAGAACCTCTGGGAAAGTGCCCATTTTGTTGTACCTATTTCAATGTGGCCATACCAATGACTGTTTCCAGCATACATAGGAACCTATTCAGTTAGGATTCGGGGACTATGCTGAGAGAGTTCTCTGGGGAATCAGTTTCTCTTTCTAACTTTCTTCTCCTTCCCTTGTGGAAGGCTCGCTAATGACCCAGGTGACTTGGTTTTCTTCTGTGTGGAATGGAATGATGTGGAGACAAAGAATTTGTGTATGAAGACATGAAGTAGGTTAAAAGTGCTCTGAAAAGAAAAGATACTATTGTTAGGAGAACTTCCCAGCCCTGATCGAAATATGGACAGGAACAGAGTGGTAGCCTGAGGAAAGCAATCCTTCTCCTCCAGAATCTCTCAGTCTAGATGGATTTGGGTGCCCAGATGCTTTTCTTTGCCACGTACTCGTGAAGGGCAATATTAGCATTCGAGGTGGGTGTCAAGACCAGGCGGTCAATTTCAAGCTCTAAGTCAGTGAAGCCCCGGGCCTAGTTTGAAGCCTAATGAGCAGGAGGCTGAGTAAGTGGTAAGAGAGGTGAACTTCTTTACAGCAAAGAAAAGTCACTTTCAGAGGGTGTCTGTGTTGTCATTCCACAGCAAGGGGAGCGGACACTAGGAAATACATTGTGATATTAGGACATCACGCCTAAACAGGGAATGGAGTGAAATAATTTTGTAGTAAGCATATGGAATAATTGGCCAGTGGTGCAGGAATCTGCATGAGGTACAGAGACAGCTGGACACTTTTATCTCGAGAGAAGAAGGACTGAAGGAGGGCGTGATAAACCGGGGAGGTGGAGTTGAGATAAACCTGAAGGGTACCAGCCTGCAGGACGAAACATTCTCTCTCTGCTCAGCAGTTTCCACCGCCGGCCATTTGTTAAACACAGAGCTACCGTCTTCGGCGATTATTTCCCAGTTACATCTATGTTTCTGAATAAAAATCCATCTGAATCTCAAGTCAGATTTGCCAGGTGCTAGACTCATTGTCAGCATTTCATGTGCCGGAACTGCCAATACTGAGGAAGCAAATACAAAAAAAAAAAAAAAAGCCTGCTTCTGAGCTCCACTTTGGTGAACTTGAGGTGAAAGGCGTCTCTTTCTGACAGCCTCCTCTGCCAGGAAAAGAAAAAAAAAATCAGTGACCGTGGAAGGAGGCAGAGATGCCAAGGGGGTGCAGTGCCAACCAGCCCCGTGAGGTCTTTGGCTAAAACCAGAGCGTTTTTTTACCAACAGTCATGCGTGGGGTTAAAGAACTAAGTTTGTCTCGGCAGTAGGCTCCCCAACCTCTCCCTCTCCGCACAGGTTCCACTCACAGTCTGCATGGTCACAGGATCATTTTCTTGGGGACCTGCAATTCTTCCTGAAAGGAAAACCAAAAGGAGTAGGAGAGATTTAAACCATGAAGAGGAAAACACACACGTGATTAATGTTTAACCAGAGGGACGGCCCTCAGTGGGCCTGAAACCCTGACTGGGTTTATTCTGCTCTGTCTCCAGCACATGTAACTGGGGGGCGACCAGGGCATCGACGCAGGACACAGCAGTTTTGTGCAAGAGGCACAACTGCCCTATTTTTCCCATTTCACTTCCTGCAGCAGATTCGTGAAATTCCCACATTGATCGGAAACACGGAAGAGATTTATTGGACCTTGGCAGCCGGGCCTCCAGACTCCTGCCATGTCAGACCAGCATTTCTAGACACCTTCTGTCCTGGAGGGATGGCAGTACCATTTCCAGAAACTGACATTCAGTCCAAATTTGGGCAAGCAGCTCAGACTCAGCAAGAGTCTTTTAAAAGTGGTAAACAAAAGGGAATAGAGGGGGAAATAAAGGAAGGGGATGCCAGCGAGGGGACTCAAAGGGGAGGTTTGCTGCAATCCTTTACATTCAATTATACCAGCTCCTTTGTGCTTTTCCCTTTAGCTCTGCAAAGAAAGAATGAAATATGGTTTTCATAGCAAGCTGGCAGCATTATCTCAGGATACATATTTCTTTGCTGGGTTGGAATGCCAATAAGAGGGGGGGGGGGAGTTCCTCGTTTAGAGGAAAGAACAGTGCTACAGAGAAAACACAAAACAACAAAAAAGGAATGCAACAAGTTTCTGAAACAGTTCCAAACATTGCCCCTTAAAGAAAATATTTAAATGAGAACTTTTTAGAAGAGAAAATTTCTCATGCTGAAAGTTACCATTTTTCAAAAGTCTCTAAATATGGAAAGAAATTTGGCCAAAAATGTAAACTATTTTTGATATTTGAAGATTTCTGAGAATTAGCCCCTCTCTTTCAGTGATAAGGACAATGAACTCCACAGACCAGTCCTGTGTGAGGCACAAGGCTCTACCTACTTCTGTACTTCATTATACCAGTATTTGGAAGAGAGACAAGGTTTGCTCCAATAAGTCCTTTATCCATCTCAATTGGCATCATCTACATGGTTTCTCAAAGTAACACAGAAATAAAAGTCGATATTTCAGTGGGTTGCGTGATTTTAAAGTCGGATGATATTGGCTTGCTATTTACTTATTTTAAAACAGAAGAAAATATGAAGAACTATTAAAAAATATTACAAAATTATCTTAGAGCAACAGATTCAGTGAGTATTCCTAACCCTAGCCACAGATCGACAATGCTATATTTTAAACAAAACTCAACGAAAAGGACTTCTCAGATTGCCCTTCAACTTATTTTCAGAATGCAGAACATTGAAAGGTGCTTGTAAAATGTAAACAGAGCCCTTCTATTAGAAGCTATTCAAAGTAGGGTGAAAAGATGGTTCCATATAGAAAAATGCTGTGTTGTTTATGTTCTCTACATTTTTGACTCTTAAAAATAAGGGACTGGGTGGCTACTGCTTGGTTCTGAATTCTCAGTCCTGTTTACCCCATTGCTGCTTTTTCTGGTAAATCTTTTTTCCTCATTTCTTCCATTTCTCCTGGTAAAGAGTATATTTAAAATGTATTCCAAAGATTCGCTCTTACAGAAATAAGTACTTTATGAATAGTCTTTAGACCAGATCCTCATTCACTTCACTCATTCATTCATGCATTCATTCATTGGAGAGCAGTCTTCCAAAAATTACTTAATTGAGAATCTGCTCTGTTAATGAGTAAATGTAGGTCTTATTAACCTCTTGATCTTAAGGACTTGTTTTGTTGTTGCTGCTGTTGTTTTCATTGTGTTGGGTTTTTCAAGTATTAGAGAGTGAGCCTCAGCTAGGAGGAACCTCCCAGGGCTTACCCCAGAAATTCTAATTCATGACACAACTATTTCCTCTATTCTCTAGAAACAAGGAACATTGTTTTTTGGGTGTTTTTTTTTTTTTTAGTTTTTTTTGTTTTGCTTTGTTTTTTGCTTTTTTTTTTTTTTTTTTTTTTCTGCAAAATTATTGTAAACCTGGAGAGGAAAATATAGACAGACTTCTGGGGTTTTTTAAAATTTTCTCATCATTTTTCCTGCTTCATTGTTTTATTGCAGTCATAATAGAAAACCCTGTTTCTGTTTTTGTTTGTTTGCATTTTGTGCCTGAGTCAGAGTGATCAGTGCTGACTGAACACTCAGCATACATTTGCAGCTATCTCCCTGCCCTTGTCCCGAATTGTTAATTCTGTGCTGGGGTTGAAACACAGCTAGGTTCTTTCTCTTTTTTCCCTTGCAAGGTAAACATTGAGAGAGAAGAGATTTCCCATCTGTCTCTAGATACAGCTTATCTTTTAGATAAGTCCCTGCAAGCTGCGGTTTCAGGCTGTTTAATGTCTACCTCTTGAGTTCCAAACTTCCTTAATGCTTTTAGATAAGCAAAAACTTTAGCAGTAATTACTAAAGGAGTGGTGGGATAGTGGATTAATCCCAAAGACCCCAGATTCAAGTCTACCTCAAAGCCCACAGGTGAATAATCTCCTTAATGCTCTTGGTTTTGAGGTTTCAACTCAGTTCTTAAGGAAGGACCTGGCCATTCTTGACGAAGGGTATATCCTGAGAATGAGTGCCAGAGAATTCCTTTTTCATTGTTGATTGATAGATCATCTTCATAGAGACGGTCACAGATATCTACATACTTTCAGCTGTCTGGTATTGACACTTAGGTAATTTCAAGGTTAAAGTGTCATCTATTTTAAACCTGGACTTTGGATATCATTTCACTTAAAAATAATGAAACACATGGCCAGCTTTCTTTGTCTTTACATACACTGTTTTCTAAAATTGAGAATGTACCCTTTTCCAAAGAGAGGATTATGATTCCAGTAGTCTAGTGGATAAGAATACTCAGCCTAATGTATGAGAAGAAATACATAAGGATTTTATTGGGCCAAGTGGTCCTTTTTTTTTTTTTCCCCAAATGTGGATCTGAATCTTACTGTTTTATTTGCCAGTACAGTTGAAAGGATGCACGGATATTTTTGAATGCCCGTGAGCAAATTTCCTCTTTATAAAGGTGTGTAGAAAGTAGCACAATAGAATTTGGTCGCAGCTGGCTTATTTCCTGTGTTACCTGAAGCCAAGTTCGATAGGGTAAATTCCAAATACCTTTTTAGCTGGGAGTTACTAAATCTTGATAGTCCTGGGTCTGTGTGACTGAGTGTGGCTCCTCGCTCTGCTATACATATGCAGGCTTCCTGTTATCCTGCAATGTTCCTATGGATTCAGTGTTTCTGTGGCTGTGTTTGGTGGAATGGGCTGCTGTGGAAGAAAAATGTTAAAGAGAAAAGTAGAAATTCCCAATGGAATGGAATAATAGAAATCCGACAGATAACCCTCCCTTGTAATTTTTTCATAATGAAATTTACTAAAGCAATGCCAGTAAACAGGAAACAAGTGTAAAATAATTAGCACCAAAGGGAACATAATAGGTTACTTATTAAAATCCATAGAAGGATTATGTGACCTCATCGGGTCCAGGGACCAGGGATCATGTGACTCGGCATGCCTTTTCTGAGGTGAGCACCCCAATGCACTTTGTCAGCAAACTGGCTTCTGACATTAAGTAAGCTTCAGGTATGATTTATTGAGTAGCCTTTTGACAGGAGCAAGAACTGAAATCTTCTAGGCCTTGCTGAGCCTTAGCTCTGTTTTCATTACTTTCTCCAAGTATTACATTTAGTCAACCGAGTTATGTGTAGTTCTGGGAGAATCTCTCCTGCTCCCAGAAGTCATTGTTCCACTCATAATAAAATTATGCTATCAATTTGCCACAAGAGAAACACTGAAGTTCACTAAATTATTGCCATGTGTTTTGTACTAAAGACAAAGTAATACCAATTAAAAAAACAACCACCCCTGGATTCTATTTTTTAATGGTGTGTGGGGAGGAGTGAGGCTGCCTCACAAGGGAGGTCATGTCTCTCTTCTACACATTACAAATTTCATTTTCCTTAATTAGAAAATGACGCTTATGGAGAATGAGCAGGGGGTTTAAGTGGGGAAAGAAGAAAGAATGAAACCTGAGCTGAGCCCTAAATAATTTGTCAGAAAATGACAACTTGCCTCCCGCAAGACTATTTCATTTGAAAGATTTGCTAGGTTACATTAGGCTCAGATAGTTTTTTCTGGAAATGGGGCCATAATCCACAGACTGAAAAAAGCCCTGGTTCCAGAGCTCGGCAGATAACTCAGGTCCATACTTTGTTTCCATCATGGTAGCTAGGACCCTGTCTCTCTCATTTAGGGTAACATTTTCAGAATGCTAGGTCTCTAGGGAGTTGAGCATTAGTTATGATGTGAGAGTGTCATGTTTTTAGAGTATCAGCAGGAACTAATATCCTGTGGTCTCATTTCATCTTCTACTAGCTTAATTAAAGAATTGTCAATAATTTGGTCTCAGAAGGAAGGCTCGCCTGTCCCACACCCTAAATAAATAGTGACTGCCAATTTACCATCAAGTCGGTGATGAAGCGAATTCAGAATTTTAGATATAACGAATAAGTCCAATTCCATTACCACAGAAAATCTTTATATACTAGAATATTTCCAGCCTCAGGCAGTACTAATTTTAAGTCACACTTCTAATGACACAATTTTGTGAAGCAATTGTGGGAAGCCCTTTGTAGTGTGTTGTTATAATGAATTATATTTGTTCTGAGGACAACAGGTAAAATTTCTTGAGAAAATCGGCAGTTTATGAAGATGATAGGATTTTCCCAGTAACACCAGCAATCATTAACAACAACAACAATAACAATAAGGACTTCATTGATAGACCTCTTATGGGAGCCTAATAGCAACACTTGCAAATCGACCAAACTGGATTCAAAGAGAGGCATCATGGCAGAACGAATTTTTTTTTTTTTTTTTATGTCGGAGAGTTCTAATCTTTGGCTAGGTTTCCAAACTAGTGGAGGGTTTGAAATAATCTCTGGATTGGCTTGGGGTTTTTTTCTGCCTTTTAAGTGACAAGGAGGTTATTTGCTTATTAGCTCTTAGTAGGTGCTCCTAATTTCTTGTTGACTTAAATTTGAAGAAGCTAGAGAGAAGGCCGAGGAAGAAAATAGGCATGATAGCTGGGTATGGAGGTGAGAGGGCCACCCCTAGTGTGCCATTTCTTGGAGATTACACTGGAAGTTAGTTTTGAATCAGAGGAAGGAAGTCTTTAGTAGTTGGATAGAAATAGTACAAGAGACCATGAGAGTGGGGAAATTGAGTAAAGGAGGAGATTGGGAGGAAGCCAGCTCTCCCTGACTAGAGAAAAAAGGAATTTGTAAGAGTGTGAGGTGCTGTGAGAGAGATAGAAAGCCTGGTCCATGGGGTTCTGGGGCGGCCGGCACAGAGGAAGCTTCAGAGCTCGCACAAAGGATGATGCAAAGTGTGGTAGGTTTAAAGCGAATTGACTGGGACGTTGACAGCTTGGGTCTAATTCCATCTCAGACAATTTGTATGATCTTCGGCAATTTAGCCTTTCTTAGTATCTATTCCCTCATCCATAAAAGAATGGGGACTGGGTGATTTTTAAGGTCTTTTCTATCTTTAAAATTCTATTATTTTATGATTCTAAGCCTGTGAACTGGAAAAAAAAAATCTAGTCAAAGCAAGTGAGATGAAAACGATTTTAACCATTGTATTTTGAATTGATTAGGAGAGAGGGAGCGACCAGTCACAGTAGACTATAGGTGCCTTAAACAGAACCTGAATCAGAGATTTAGCTATTAAAATGGAAAATGATCCGATTTTATCTCTATTGTTAAAAAACGTGGCAGGATTTGGTGACTAATTCAGCACAGGGTGCGAACGGCAAAAGGAGCTACAACAACTCTGGGCTCTGTGCCTTGGGGAACAAGGGTTTGGGGATTCTTTCCACAATGACAGCAGATTTGAGTGGGGCCTGCTGGTGTCTCTGGGAAGATGATCTTGTTTTCACAATAGATAGCACAAAATAGAGATGAGCCCTGAGGGGGAAGAGGTCAGAATAACAGGAAACACTGTGGGACCGCACAAGGGGAAGGAAAGGTAGGTCTGAGGGTACAGATGTTATTCAAGGCCCTGGGAGCGATGAGCTTGTCCAGAAAGAGCAAGGAGGCCTTGGTGATAGAGAGCCCTGGGAGGAGCTTAGGGAAGGAGGGGGCAAGTTCACACTGACTGCTGTAATTTAGAGGGGATCCTGACAGGAACAACTCTGTATGTGGTTATATGGGAGCCTTTCCTGAGGCAGAACACTTGAGAGAACAAGATTTCAATCCGTAGTTTACAATTTCCAACTGGAAAGACCCACTAGAGTTTAAAAAGAAAAAAAAAAATAGAAGTTTTGCCTCTATTTAAAGCACAGATTTCTTCATAAAAATGAAATAGCAAAGAAGCGAATGTAGGGCATCAATCATCTTCCAAGTTTAGATAGAATGATAAAGGGGCAAGCTTTTATGCCGTGAAAGTTTTGACTTCCACAGACATCCCACGGTTTTGCATAGTTGTGAAGATTAAAAAGCTTATAAGAGTGTGGAGTCACATCATGAATTTTTCCGCTTTGTGAAATTCCTTGGCATCCTGCTCCCTGACAGGTTGGCTTCAAAACAAAAACAATCTTCCTAATAGTGTGTTGTTGATCTGGCGTTGAAGAGCAAGGACCTTTGGTATGGGTGAGCACTGCTCTAAAGTGATTTACTTCAACAGGGACCATTTATACACTTTGGCTTGTCACTTTCATGGCGATTTATAAATTTTTAAAAGGCAGCACTAGAGAAAAATGAAACACCGTCTTACGAAAAGCGTATCTTATTTAGCTTTCGCGTAGAGGCTATGCACAATGCCTTATTTTGATCATTGTGATGAGCTGTATCTTAAAGGAGTATTGTAGGCAGACGCCCCTATTTAGCAGGGCAAAAGAACTCAAACACCAAGTCAAAGTCACGTGTAGAGGGGTGCCTGGGTGGCTCAGTGGGTGAAAGCCTCTGACTTTGGCTCAGGTCATGATCTCAGGGTTCTGGGATAGAGCCCCACATCAGGCTCTGTACTCCCCAGGGAGCCTGCTTCCTCCTCTCTCTCTCTCTGCCTGCCCCGCTGCCTACTTGTGATCTCTGTCTGCCAAATAAATAAATAAAATCTTAAAAAAAAAAAAAAAAGTCACGTGTAGAGTTTCACCAAAAGTCATTGAATTTGGAGTTATTGATATGGTCAGTTCAGATGATTTCCCCATGTAAGCAACTACCTTCATTGTCAAGTCTGTCTAAACTGACTCTACTTTGTCAATTCCACACTACATGGCAAGAGAGGAATAAAGTTGAAATCCATCGGTAGCTAAAACTGTGCCATTCAAATATTTAAATCAGTGGAACAGTTGTGTTATAACTCCACTATCACGATCTGACCTCCCCTCCGTGCCTGCCATGACCCCTCTGCTTCCAAAAGCTCGTTAGTCTCCAAAGTCAGTTAAACCACTCTGGAGAAACTTCTGGATTTCCTAAGGTTCTCTTTCCTGGGTGTACCATTTATATTGACATGTTACTACTCCAGAGTTCATTTCTGTCATGACTTCTTTCCAAAATAAGCATATTCCTTGCCAGGTCTTCTCACTGGGGACCGTGAAGACAGATGAACCCGAAAATTCCGAAAAAAAAAAAAATCTACCTTCAATGAGTTTGAACATTTTCTGAAACCATGATCTTTTCCCCCTTGAGTGCAGTGAATGAATCATCCTTGTTATCCACCCAGTCCTGACTGTATTAGGAGTAATACATGAAAATTTTACAATTTCTTTAGACAACTGGGCATTTGCAATAAAAAGGAGTAATATGACAGGTTGAGTCATTTTATGAGAATATGTTATTTTGTGACTCTTAATCTTTATTTAAAGGGGAGCATTAAGTATACTATCACAAACAGTCAATGAAATCATAATTACAGTAGAGCCAAATTTTGTAATAAATTATGGCTCCAGGAACACATGCCTCCCACAATTCAAGTGCACTTATTCTTTGATTAGCCTGTGCTCAGGAAAGGAGGCATTGTTGTTTACCGTGAACTTTATAGAAACTATAAAAGTAACTGAAGAAATTTTTCTCCATTAAAAAGAAAGGGGCTCCTTCTTCTTGAAGGCAGAAAGTATGGTCTCTTTGCTTTCCCAAGATCTGGGTACCCACTGCAGTGCCTGCCTGGTCACCGAAATTACTCACCTGATAGTTATTGAAAAATGCATGCATGATGACTGGGTATTTAGTCAGTACCAAAAGATGTTCCTAAAGAGTTTTATCTGAGTAGTAAAAACTGTTTAGGGATAATAATACTTTATTTAGAGGTAATAGAGAATTAAAAATGTAAAGTAATATTCTTGTCAATTCTAGATAGTTGCTAATAAAGTGATAAATTTAGGTAACTATTGGCTAATTTAAATGAAATAAACTATGAATGGGAAAAGCCATGTAAATAAGCTAAACCAAAGCTCTTTTTTTTCCCCAAAATTTAAAGTCCAGAAAGGGACTATGCGTTTCCCAGAGCCACCCAAGTTAGAGGTAAAGAGCAAAGTTGAACAAATCAGATTATCGATCCACAATCATTTCTCATAAACCACAACCTGCCTGCAAAATCCTTTCATTTCAATGATGTAATTGTCTCAAAAAGGAAAAAAAAAAAAACCCTAAAAGGAAATATCTTGATCATGTATTCTTTTTTTTCTATGTAATTTCGTAGTGCCATTATGACCTTGGTTTTAAGAAAAATTAAAACTCTCTCTCTTTCTGATTATTATTATGCTAGAATGTTTATGAATGTTCTGAAAAACAAATTAGTAAGACACTAATAATTGGGATTCTTACATCATGTTTTAAATAAAATTTCTTAAATATTTTAATACCACCCAAATGATTATATGTAATCAAAAAGAAAAAGAAGAAGAGGAGGAGAAAGAGGAAGAAGGAGGAAACATTTAAGGAATCTCAAAAAGTCTTCCAAAACCACTTTGGATTGGCTCTGGGCTAAATTTGTTATTGGTGGCTTTTGAATTGAAATCTACTGTATGCAGAGGCGGTGGGAGAAAGTTGAGTCAGACTATCAGAGGGTACTCACCTGAACTATTTAATAAAAGAAGATATTCTGGATCTGAAAAAGAGGATACTGAAACAGCGCTACCATTAAAGACTTAACAAGAATGGGAGCCAAGAGTGGGAGCCACTGCCATATTGGATCTGTGACCCTGGACTCTAACCAATTAGGAAGAACCAGGGCAGCCAGTGAACTAAAGCAATTACAACGGGAGTCAAACCATCAAGGAGCCAAGAGTTCAGTAGCTTTATGTCCCTGCCAAGGTATCCCTAGAACACTGTGTGATAGGAATTGAATAATATTAACATTCCCACATGGTAGTTGAGAGCAACTTACAGTATATTCTAATCCAGGCAGATTTTTCATTTTGATGACTGTGGGAGTGGTTATTTTATTTTTATATGTACTTTACAAACATTTAAATTGAAATAACCAGTAGCATAAAATTGCCAGTGATTTAGCTGGCTATGAACTTGTAACCAAATATACTTGGAAGATTTTTTTTTTTTCTCCCTGTAGCTCTCAGGTAAATTTCACTGCATGACAGCATTTCATACCAGGCAAAGCCCGTAGAGGAGATGAAAAAGCATGAAGCATAACAAACATCACAAAGCCAGTACAATTTCTTGTTTATAAAGAAAAACAAGGAATGTAAGCTAAGTGGAAAAGGTGCCGGTTGAAAGATATTTTAAATGCCTTCGAGTTAAAACCATCAGGGATCAGAAAGCAGAAGGCAAATTCTAGAGGCTAGTACACCAAGGGAAGAGGCTGATGAATTGCCCTGTGCACATTTTAATTAAACTATCATCTTGAGATTTTTTTGTGTATTGATTTGCACAGTACTTAAAAAAAGCTTCTTTCCCCCCTACCTCCCTCTGTTGAATGTTAAAGCTTTGTGCCTTCAGCTTGACTCTATGAAAAGAAATTACTCATCTTTGGTATTATTATGGAAGAAGAAAAAAAAAAACAAAACAAATGGGTGGACATGTTCTCTTCTCCTTTTCAATATGTTTGAATTTCAACTGTTCATATAATTATGCTGGCATGTATTTTTTCCTGGCTCTAGTCATGCAGAAAAATTTTAAAGATGAGAAATTGGACAACTCTAATGTGGTGTAAAATCTACTTACGCATTGTATTTCTTTCAATATTCTTTACCAATAGTATGCACATTGTTAAAATTAAAAGAAAATGTTAGCTTTTATGCCCTAATGTATTTACATGACATCCATAGCTGCCAAATATTTTATTAACATTGAAAAGGAGAAGCTTGAAAAATAAAAGAAATGTTAGAGATAGGGTTGACTTTAGGCAGAGGTGACAGTGACAACCATTTAATAATAATCACTGCTTTTATGGTTTCAGCTATAAGAGTTTTTACCAAGAATAATTAGCTTCCTAACATCCCTGTGAGTTAGTTATTCTTTGCTCTTCTTACAGAGGAGTAAACTGAGGCACACCTTGGACTGATTTTCCCAGGGTTTTTGGAAAGTCACATCTGGAGAATGTGAATAGAGTCAAACAAATGCATTCGATACTCAATTCCCACATCAAAATGTAAACCTTCATATTCATAGGTAGTCGATTTCCCTGTGGATCTCTTCTGAGTAAACTGAAGATCAGTGTTTGTGAATTTCTTCACTCCTCTTTACCTCTAACCAGTTCCACCTGCTCCCCAAGTTGCCAAACAAATGGGAAAAGGGGTGCCTGGCACTAGAAGTCCAAGGCTCATCAGAAGAATGAGCTCTTTCTGAGGGATCAGTTTGCTAAGACTGGTCTCTAAAACAGGTGGGTCATTTAAGTATAACAAGATGGCGTAATGCAGGAATGAAGGTGAATTCCATGATGAAGACATAGATGTCCTTTTTCCTCGGTGACTGGTTCCAGTCATACACACACACACAAACACACACACACACACATGCATTTGGGCCTGTTCTTGTTGGTAGTGGCCTTGGGAAGTCCATCTACTTCTCAGAGTTTTTTTCTAGATCACAAGACCCTAGGGAAGATTAAGTTTCTCTGATGCTGAAATAGTGTTCCTATCTGTTCAAGAGTGAGCTCAAACTAACCACTTAATTTTTACAAGTAGCCCAGATTGGAAATGGTACCCCGCAGGACCACAACTCTGAAACTCACTCTAAAATAGAGCAGTCTGTCTTGACTCTCAGATCAGCATCCTGAAGTCTCTTCTGGGAATAACCCATTGTTAGTGGTGATGGAGAAAGGGCTCTAGGGATAAATAGCTTGCTGCTTCAAGTCAAACTAATGTTCTGCATGTGAGAGATATCAGAGTTTTAATTTATTTAGGAAATGTGTTCCTTGATCAAAGTTTAATCTTTGAAAGAGAAACATTTTTCCAAATCTAAGTCTCTCCCTAGCAGTAGACTGAATTCCTTTCTCCTCCACTTTTGGCTACGAAGCCACTCTGTACCTCATTCAGCAATGAACTGTAATATGCTAGTTCTGAACCTCTGCTGGGTCATGGACTTCTCTGAGGACATGATGAGACCCATGAACACCCAAAAGAATATGTACAAGTACACACACACCCCCCACACGCACCCCCCCACACACACACCAGACACTATTGCCTAAATCTTAGGCCCGCCCCTGGACCATCTAACCATTAACACCTAAAACAAGTTAACAAGAGCAAACAAAAACAACGAAGAGACTACCGACTCTAATGGGCTGGCTGGAAATATATTAACTAGTCTATGGAAAAAAAAAAATCATGATTCATCCTTTTGTGGGGAGTTCAATTTTAAATTAAATGCATTTTTTGAGTGGTAAAAGATGGCTCACATTTTATCAGATGGTAAATTCATAAAACAAATTATGAACCATACCTTTTGGTTTATCCTGTGTGGTATTGCTGGGACCACCAGATAAGACTGGACACTCTGCACCCTGCACAGCGCAGGGGTGTCACACACCCCACGCAGTCGTGTGCTGGGATTTGCACGCTCTGAGTCAGGCAGTGTGCCTGATCCATGTCTGACCCGTTTTGGATGTTGAATGGGTTAATAAACTGAAATGCCACCACCCCAGAGCACATCAATTTTAGCAAAATGCTATTTCAGTCATTAGCCATTAAGTCGGCTTGGGCTATAATTATTCTGTTTCTTCTTAATGTTTGGCGACTTCCTTCTTAATGTCTATCTTGGTGTGTTAAAAAATATATAGTACACGTCTAAATACCCATTAGACCTTAAAGAATATCACTATTCAACAGAAACTTTTTTTCATTGGTGTGCTTTATGCTAATAAGTGTCTTGTACTCTGCCTTTCAATGATTTGTGAGCACCTTAGAGCCCCCCTTTGTAAAATGTCTGATTATCTGCATATCTGTCTATTAATGTGTTTATCTGTCCACCTATCTATAGAAATTTTAAACGGTGTAATAACTTTAAGGACAGTGACACTAATGTAGTATTAGATTAAAAGAATGTTACTTTATATGGGTGTAAATGTAATTTAGAGGCACTTAAAGGAAGCTCTATACTTAGCATGATTCCTGGCCAGTGAAGACAGGTTGATCCCACTCATTTTGGGATTGCTAATTTGCCGTTAATTAGGAAGATTGATTCTGTTCTGTGATGCATAGGCCCAACCCCGAATGCATTTTTCTGGTTTCTGGAGCACTTTCCTAGTTGTCATTGTCATTGCAAATGTGTAGCTGAATGTCACAGGGCCTCGACAAATAGAAGTGCTTTTCTGGCTTCTAGAAAGCAAGTATTGACATTTTCCTGATTCTGTTTTGTTTTGTAAAACTCATGCTGCTATTATTTTAAATAAACTTCTGCCTTATTCCGTGTGAAAGTTTTAAAATTACAACATGAAAGTTGTGCTCGGATTTGGATTTCTTGTGAAAGAAATCCTTTTGTAGCAAAAAATCTTTATTTTCTTGAAGCATAGATACAACACTGCCATTGAGGCTGTGTTATTCTGTACAAAACAGCATTTACTTTTCAGTATGTTAACTGTTTATCTTCCCTATGATATATTGAGTTTGCAGCTACAAGCCTTTTCTTCCCCACTTTCCTCTCTTGGCTGATGACAAATCTTAATCATTTGACTGTCCTTCACGACAATTACTTTAACTAAGATGAGTTATATTCCCTTTATTGGAATCGAGTCAGGGAATCTATCAAAACTAGTGAAAGGAAAATTCCTAGAAATGTTTTTAAACATAGTCATTAAGAACGGGCTGAACCAATACAGAAAAGAACGTGGGTACTCGACAGTGTGAAGGAAACCCCTTACTCACTGCAATGTTGACGCCCACCATTGCTAGTAGCATACAGGCAACTTTGAACCACATAATTTATTTCATAGTGGTGGAAACTGGATAGTACAAACCATATCAAGGAGGGATCTAATTTCATTTATGTAATTCACATGCTATGTGATGTTACTAATAGGCATATAGGTAGAAAAGTATGCATACAGGGGCGCCTAGGTGACATAGTCGGTTAACCATCCACTCCTGATTTTGGCTCAGGTCATGAACTCAGGGTCGTGGGATTGAGCCCTGCGTCAGGCTCTGTGCTGGGCATGGAACCTACTTAAGATTCTTTCTCTCATTCTCTCTCTTTCTCTCTTTCCCCTTCTCACCCTCTCTAAACATACAAAAAAACAAAAGAAAAGTATGTATATATATTATGAACATACATAAACAGTGAGTATTTACCTTCAAAGTCAGTGACCTAATCCATGATTACTGTTGTATCTTAACATCCTCAATACTTTGGAAACTCTTTCGTAATTTCCTTTTCCTGTAACTCCATTAACAAGTTGAAAATCATTTTGATGGCTACTTTTAAGCGTGCTAAATATAACCTTAAAACTAAAACAGAACAAAATAAATAGAAAACCTAGTCACTGAGGGCAGGAGAAGGGAAACGAGTGGTAATGCGTAAAACACGGGTCGTCAGCCTAACACGAAGCCTTATGTGCTTAAAAGAAAAACCTTTGGTTGTGCCTTTTGTCGTGACTTAGGGATCCTTGCTAGTGTCTGTGACATCTCCCAGAGTCAATGGGAGTTCTTGGGTAGTTCCTTTTTATTTCTGGATATCGCTAAAGGTTTTCTATAATAATTCCTCGTGCAATCAACTTGACTTATTTCTGTGGAATATTGACCATAGATGAATGCTAACCTTCAGCCAGCTCCTGCTTGCCAGCCAGTAGTCTCCTGATCGTCATCTCTATCATCAATATGTGTATGTTCAGTAAATCCAAATTTACTCAATCCTAATACTGGCTGGCAGCAAATATAATTGGAGAATTAGATTTGCTGCCTCCTTTAAAACCACACATTCACTCATCGACAATTATTGATTGAGCACTTAGCATTGCCCAGGTACCATCATAGTGTCGGGCATTGTGCCAGGCAAAATGTATTCGGGGGTTGGGGGGGTGGTGAGACAGTAGAGACCCCCTGCCCTCATGGAGCTTATAGTTCGGAATCAAATGTAAATGACAAAAGTACAGAACCATTACCTAGATTGTTTAGAACCTGGAGTATATTTTCCCTAATGTTCGTTGTTAGAGTTATGCACAGAGTCCAAACAATACCCACAAAAGCCTACGCATCATTCCTTCTGAATTTCATCTCAGGATGTTGGAAACGAAGCTCCACCCATGTAGCTAGGGGAGAAGATAAGAAGAAAATGTGAAGAACATTGCCTGTTCTAGAAAGCTCCTACTCCTTCCCGCACACGTCAGAGCAGACTGACACAGCCAGAGCTAGTATTTCTTGCCCTTTGGAAGAGGACTCTACACTTATCCTTTTCTGGTTCTTCCATTTCCCCTCCCAGCCCACTGATTCACCACAGTAAAATTCAGCTGTGGAAAACATGTATACATAAAATGTCATTAGGCTGAAAGATTGCTGTTCCTGTTTTCTTACATTGGTATCGTATTCAGTTGGGCCATTTGTCAGATAATATTTATAGTGTTAGGTGCTAAAGAGATTCCAGCAAACCAGGGACATGACCCCTGCCCTCATGGAACTTCCAGTCCATAGAGGAAGACACAGAGACATAAGCGTATAATTATTATTTGTTTTATTATTAATAATGCTTGTGATGGAATCATTGCTGATCAGTCGATCATGAGCTGTAAATTATTTTCTTTTTGATTTCCCTTTATTAGCAGTGCTACCCATTTTCCAAGAGCACACCAGCATTACTGGTATAGTCCTTGGCCATGTAGAATGGGGAAGCTGGCCCACAATGGAAGATAAAAGATGTTGTTTATGATTAGTTCTCATTAAGCCAAGCATGACAATATTGACTGTATTTAAAATTGTAACTTTAAAAAGTATCTAAATACTTCATGTATATTATCGAAGTGCCTCTCAGTAGAGTTTTCTCAAATAAGGACTATATTATGTATAATCTCCATTTATATAAAAGGTTAAGTAACCATGGTACATACCCTACGTGGCATTTTCTAGAAGAATCCATGTTATTACATTGGTTTGTAGCCAACCCAGGTAGTAATTGGCATGTATTTCACAAGTTACTTCATATGGAGGAACAGCAAGATACACTAGAAAGGACGGATTTTGAAACAGGAAGGATCTGGGTTTGCATCTGGTCTCACCATTAACTTCTGAACCTGAATTTGGGGGCTCAGTTTCCCCATCTGTCAAAGTGAAATAATGCCCTTGGTTCAGAATATTGTTGTGAATACTTTAACACTTGGTAAGAATGCCAAAAAGTAGTTTTTGTCACTATTGTTTTCACTGTTGTTATATCACATTTTCTATTTTCTTTCTATTCTTGGAAAAGCTTCGTATATTTTTCTGCATATGGTGAGAGATTAATAATAAATAAATATCATTAATTAGTAGGTAGCATAGAGACTGAATGTCAGGAATGTCCAACTTCCTTTCTGCAAATAGTTACTGACACAATTATATATGATTTTTCTTTTTCACAAGAGTTTTCATGCTTTTGATGAGGGAATATTTTATAGGGGCGTTTGCAAAATAAAGACTGTCGTGGTATTTGAGTACTTTGTGGCTTCTGAACCCCATATCTGAGGGTGGTTGGTGTCATGGCCAAATGGTCATGAAAATCAGAAATCCTGGCCAAGTCAAAAGATATATTTACAGCAGTAAGTTTTTTTTTAATTTCTCTAAAGCCTTTGTGATATTTATCAAATTCTAAATTAAATACCTGAGCTTTATAATGTATACCATTGAGATACAAACAGCTGACAGGATTTATTGCCGGCTTCTCAATATAGAGAAAATTACTTATGACAGGCATACTAACACACCTCAAGAAGAGAACAGGTATTCTCAGAGATTTAGGTTAGCGCTACACCCGTGAGTCTCTTGGTCATTTCCTCTATTGCCCCTAGTTTCTCCTATTAAAATACGTCGGGGATGTTCCTTCATCCCTCTCACTCTTCTATTTCTTAAGGATATTACAAAAAGAAAAAAAGGAGGTGTTAACGTCAGACGCTGTGGGAAAAGCTACACATCTAATGAACTCATACCAGGCTCTTGAAATGGTAGATGACATTTCCTTTCCAAGATAAATAAGGTCTGAAGATTAGAATAAACAATGTATAGATAATATTTATTGATCATCTCATTTTGGGGTATCATTTCTTTCTTTCTTTCTTTTTTTTTTTATTTCACCTCATTTTCCCTCCAGAGCCTTCGAGTCCTTCTTTTCCATCTGTCCATTCTTGCCTTTTCCCCAGGTTCTCTCCTGGCTCCCTCAGAGCCACTCTGTTGAAACCGCTCAACTTGCTCCTCATGCTGCTTCTATCTGTGTCCCTGGGTGATCTCCTTCCCCAGCAGGACCCCCTCAAACAGCATCAGCCTCTCTCTGATCTTCAGGAGGGTCAGCCCCTTGGCAGGAGTGACAAGCCTTGCAAATCTTTTGGCTTCTGTAATAAAATCTCAGTGGCTGAGATTTATGAGGTCAGATGCATGTAGAAGAGAAAACACCTACAGTTCATGAAATTGTAAAGAACGCCAGGCACAGGGACAGGAGGAAAATCTCCCCAAATTCTTGACAGTTTGTCTTTTTGCCAATGTGGTCTGGGTTTTCTTTATCATCCAGGCATTGCAGGTATACAAATGGCCAATTCAGATTTTTTTTTTTTTTTTGGAGCTCTTGAGATATCAGTTTACGTAATTAATAGGAATATACCAGCAGGTGACTGTAATGTGATTATAAAGTACAGTCCTGGCTGTTGGGTGTATTGAATACTTTTAAATGAAATATGTGGAGTGTGTGTATGCATGCAATGTGTTTAAATGAATGCAGCCTTTCCAATCAGCCAGAAAGAGAGAAAGGATGTAAATTGCTAGCATGTGTTGTTCAAAATGCAAAAGTAGGAAAGCAATATTGATCTGTGCTTTGGATGTTTATTTACATCAGTTGCACAGTGTTAAGATGTCTGGCCATAATTATCAAGACCTGCCCACCTGTCAAACCGCAATTGGGTTATTTCCCCATTGTCTTGCAGCAGTAAATCTTCAGGTCTGGATGGGCATTAGACAAATGGAAAAAGGCTACTTTCCCAGAACGTGTAATTCATTATGGAAAACAGGTGCCTGCTGAAGATTTTTGCTTTAATGCAGACATATTTTATTATTCATAAAATATTAATGTGAGTAGTCCCTACCAGAGTTGTGTGGGTTGTTTTCATGTAAAAATTTCAGTTTTAATAGGAGACAAGAAATTGTAAGGATTCTCCAAGTCTTGCTTTTTTGCAAAGGTAAAACCATTCCATAAATAGTTTCATTCCCTTGCTCTCCCAAAAATAGGTGCAAACGACCCTGGCTCCCACTTACGTAATGTGCGAAAATAAGTCTCCTTTAATGTTGTATTCGGTGGATGTTCCGTCCAGGGACAACCTTGCAGTGGGGACAAAGTGACCTTTCAAGAAAAAAAAAAAAGAAAGAAAAGAAATGAAATATACTTTCATTTTCCAGAAATATGCATGCAAGTAAAAATTTGACAGCCTGGAAGAACATAAGCAAATATATCTTTTTATTTGAAGATAAAAAGAAGCAGGGCTGGATAGGAAAGAGAAAAAACCTGTGAAAAAACGGATGATGCAGTTTTTACGAATAAGCAGCTTAATGTATCTTGGCACCCACAGTAAGCCTTGTAGGAGCTCAAAGTGCCTCAGGCAATCTGTGAGCAGAATAGCAATTTTATTACTTTGTCATTAAACCAATTTCACAGCAGTATTGTTTGTTAATGAGCAGCGGCAAACGAGCGAAGATGTCACACACTGGAATAGCAGAGAGATTTGTGACCCAAGCTCACAGCACTAAGATGGAAAGACCACGGCTATAAAAAAGGAAATACTTTGGGATGAAATGCAAAGTCTATACAGCAGAGCTTGTGTTTATGAGCTACCATTTTGCTAAGAGCTGTGAGAGAAATAAAGGTCTGGAAATATGCAGTTAAAACAGGGCCTATAAAATTAAAACCAAATTAAAGTATAGCAGAGGATTACTGCACAGACTGTACTCGACAAAATATATTTTAAGTGATGAGGTGAAATCTAAATCAGTTTTGTTTGAATTTGGTTGGTATTTATGAAATTCAATAAAAAAAAAATGAAAAAATATCCAAACAAAGCAGCTGCCTCACCCTTCTGTGGTCTCTGAGCCATAAACATGCATCACTTTGAGGAAATTCAACTTGCCAATCCTTAAATAATTAGCAACTCTTGCTTCACATGGTGCACCCCTCTATCGCCACGCACGCCTCCTCTGTTACTTCATCTATTTGTAAGGATATCGCACACGTATGATAAACACTCAGGCAGAGCGCCTGATCTGCTGGAGCCCATGAATCCAGTACACCTAGCAGAGGCTGAGATGGAGCTCATCGTTGGTGGAGATTTCTGTCTCTCTTTTTTTTTTTTTTTTTATGCTTCCTTTTCATTTGCTCTTGGATTTTCTCTTTCCTTCTTTATTTTTTTCTTTTCATGTTCTTTCCTTCTTCTTCTTCTTCTTCTTTTTTTTCCTTTTCTTTTTTTGAGCCAGGCTGGTCTTTACAAAGAAAGAACTTGGGAGACAGCCTTAAGGGATGCAGGAAACAGTGCCAGACAGACGCATTACTGCATCCCTGCAAGGCATCCCGGGGTGAGTGTGGGAGCTGTCTTGCTGTGTCCACGCAGGGAAAAGTGGTTGATGCTGCCAGTCCTGAGATCAGACTCGCCCTCTTCAGAAACAGAGCGGGGCGAAGGCAAGGAGCCTGAGAGGGAACTGAGGGAGGTGATCAGTCCGTAATTGTGTCTCCATTTGCGAAGGGGATTTTTGAAATACTCTGGTAGTCAGAGCTGTGCCTGAGCCACCCCAAGTCTTTGTCAGGGAGGCTCCCCCTTTTGAGGGGGAGCTGATCCACATTGCTGGGCTTGTTGCTGTGATGTCCAGAACCAAGCGAGTGCTTCTTCCATAGGAAGGTCCTGACGGCTCTGCACTCCCAGGCCCATGGCTAGTCACCATCAAGTTTGGTACGCTGGACGGATTAAGGTTTGTGGCAAGTATATATAGTTAACTGTAGGAACCTCTGGGACCTCACCCCAGTTCTCATGGACCCCCTCTATCATTTGAGTTGGCTGATGATATGTATTTTCATGTTTTTCCTCTCATAACCCCAGCCTGGATTTTTCAGGTGTGTATTAATTTTTAAATTGGGTCGGGTTCTGTCATCTTCTTCGCTTTCTTTTCCGCCAGTTTTTCAGAGTGAGTCTTGGACAGCTTCGGTGAAAGGGGACTCTGTGGGCAGTGCTCACGGCCGTGATGGAGGCGGTACTCACAGCAGTGGGAGTTCAGCTTTAAGACTGTTTTCTGCCTGACGGGGCAGGACCCCGAGACAAATCACTGGCTGGCTCCGTGGTAGCTGGCAGTCATTCAAGACTGGTCTTGTGCCAGGAGTATTACTAGATAGCCAGACAGATCAATTCACTTTTACATTCCCGCCATTATTTATAGCCCCACTGTATATCTACTCTTGCTTATGAAGTAATGATTAGCAAATACAGTACACATAAAACATGGGCATTTGTTCTGGAAAGGGCTTTCTCCTGCTGATACTGCAGATAGTTTCACAGGTCACAGAATCTTAAAAAGGATTTAAAGGGCATGTCTTGTGTAGCATTTGTTCTTTTGAAAATGATGCTCCTTTCCCATTTTTGAGCAATTGAAGAGAATAGAAAGGTTTTCACATTGCTTATGTCTCATTGAATTCTCCGCAGCCCCTTTTCCCACAGATGTTTCAGCCAAGCCTGTACAGAGGGAGGTTCCATGGCCTGGCTTGCTATTTTTGCTATTCAGAATGACTATTTTATATTTCTCTTTTGAGTGTGTCAAGGTGAACAAAACTCGTGCTGCCGGCATTTATGGCCGGGAATTCTGGGTGGAATTTTTTTTTTTTTCATCTGCTGGAGGAAGCTCACAGGAGGACAGAGTGAAGAAAGCCTTCAGATCCCAATTCTGTGTGTGTTTTCTTCTCTTTGCTCTTCATGTTCTCTCTCTTTATCACTTACTTTCCAGAGCACATGGTTGATATCAAGATGCTGCTCGGTCATCTCTGCTAGTGGTGGTATGCCAGTTTCAGGGAGGATTCGTAGTGCATTGATGCATTTCTAAGAGGTGTCCATTCGGTTTGGAGTTCATGCTTTGGAGTGAGGGAGCTTGACTTTTCCTGAAGGATATACGGTGGCCAGAAACTAGCTAGTTGGAAGCCTTTCTAGAAGCCTGTTGTCAAATCTACACATTGACGGAGTCATGTCTTCCTATCAGAATGATCATATGTGGTCAAAGAACATTAGACTAGGATGATACCACCAGAAAGAATAAGGAAAAGTAGGCCAGAATCTGAAAACGTGAAGCTTGTTGGCAAACTGTGAACTTTGATTGCTTCATACTTGATTTATTGTATCTTGGCCCTAATTCAGCTGACCTTAGAAGTACCTTTTGTACCTTCCAGCAACTGAATGCCTTTTGTATTTGTATACGCAGTTTCTTTTCCGTCTCTCGCTGCAGATAGAACTGTGACATATCATAGGTAAGAAGACCTAACAGCTCCTAAAGAACACATATGGTTTCAGGGGAGGGAAGATTACTTGTTCATTTCTGGAGGACTTCAATAATTTAAGATTTTATTCAGGAAGGGCGTACGTTTCTGGACATTTTCTGCTAAATAATATAAAACATTACCTGGCAAGTTACACTTTATTCATTACAAAGATGAGAAAAATTGAGCTTCCCTAAGAGACTGAACACAGTTTGCTAACAGAATATTAATGAGAGAAAAGAAAACAAGATTAAACTCTATATTCCTCTAGGTTTATGGTACTTGTTTCTTCCCTTTTAAATGAACACCCATAAAACTTGACATTCAAAAAAATAAGAAGGGATAACAGGAGTTATGATGTACAATGAGGTTAAAAAAGAAAAAAAGAGCTTTGGATTCCTTAGTGAAAAAAGAGCTTTGGATACCTCTTTGCCACACCACCTTCTATCCTACAGCCCTTAGAGTTTTCAAGGCGCTTGTGTCTACACTGTCCTATTTGATTCTTGCATCAGCCCTGTGAAGTCAACAAGTTTTAAGTTATTATTCCCTTTTTACAAGTGAGGCAGTGCAGGCTCTTCAAGGTTTGGTGGCTTGTTCACCGTTGCAGAACTCCTAAGTGTCAGCCTAGGGCCAGACCTTCGAGAGGTGACTCTGGACCCAAGGGTCTCTCTTCTACCCCTTCAGATTCCTTCCATATGCTCTATTATCCTGTGGCAAGAACTCAGTGTAATTCTTGAAGATAATGGAAGCAGCTTTGCCCAAAGAAAAGGCTATTCCTCAGCTAAAAATGTTCATTTCCATATCAGTCCACATCAGTGACCATGGGGCCTCTCTGGATATTCTGAGAAGATCTCTCCCTCCCTGACCTTGAGGATGGGATTTCCTACAGCTGCCCCCTCTTTCTAAAGGACAAACTAAGTCAATTTTTCATTTCCATTTTGCTTTCTTTGGCTTCTCTGTATAGCTGCTTTTCCCTCTGCTCTCCCATCAGTACTGGAGTCTTACTGTTTTAGTGCCATTTTCTGCTTGGCAGGACCATTCAGATTTCATTTTTTTCAGCCATGCTAGGAGGTCACTGGTCCATCAGTCTGAAGGTTGAAGTTATTGCTAAGTGGTGCTGAAATATGATCCATGGGAACAACCTAAAAGGTGAGGGCATGTTTTGGGTGAACCAAATTCTTTCCCACTGTGGGGCAAGAGTAGAGAGACAAAGACAGTGAGGCAAAAGCAACCTTAAACTCCACAAGTTAAAGACACTAAGAGCTTTGTAGGTGTTTTTTTTTTTTTCCTTTGAAAGTGATGTGAAGATCAAGTTCTTGAAATGATCTTAAACCACAGAAAATAGTCTACAGTATTGGGACAACTGAGTCTGGGGTTTAATGACTTCTAAGACAAGCTGAGTGATGTCTGTTTACAGGATGTCTGTTTACACTTCATGTTCTGTTGGAACTGATTGTTTCTCTTTTCATTTTCCATGCTCCTTTTGGCCCTGTGATTGAGATAATTTGTGGAGTGACACAGAGTTCACTGAGTCAATCCTCCATATTTCACAGATATTGCCGGACACTTCTCTTGGTGACACCTACCATCAGGGCAAACATCTCATTAAAATCCATTCTATAGGGGCTGTATCCTAGAATACTTTATAGACCATTTTTGATTAATGAATAGAAAATTTACTAGATTTATTGGGTTCTTCCAGGTTGAAACTAAACAGGAGTTTTTTTCTTGACTTTTCTAAACTTGTGAAGCATGCTTTTAGCAATGGAAGCCAGGATCCTGAACTACACTCCAGCCCTGAGTGTAAGTTAAATTTGACTGTAGGTTAATTCTGAACCTCCAGTTGTGTATGTCAGATCGGTCAGTTCCACCATCCGGTAAAAGATGTAGATGTAGAACACCATGATTCTAGGTGCCTTCTGCAGAGTTTTCTTTTTTTTTAAATGAAGGACTTGATTAGCATGTAATTTATTAATTATTTTACCGTCAGAACTCAGAAGTTTCTAAGAATGTATCATCTAGGTCAAGATCGTATTCCTACTTTGTTCACATGGTGAAAATGAGGAATAAGAGAGCTTTATCTGCCAAAAGTCAGCATGGAGGTCTTTTTTTTCCACATCTCTGCTCCATGTCTAGAACCACCATCCCACACGTGCTCCGGGTAATGGAGCTTCAGCAGAGCTGCTTTAGTCAACAAAATAGGTTCAACATCATCCTCACCTTCGCCTTCTAAGACTTCTGAGAATTAAAAGAAGTGGCTGTTGAAGAAAGGTTTAGATTGCTAAGTGTTTCTGGGATTTTAATCATCAGCCTCCACTTCTTCTTCTTATTTCAGCATCAATGCCCATGCTCCGAATACTAGATATTTTGGCTTCCATTGTCCTTGACTTCAAGGAGCTGTGAATAGAATAAGTATGTTTTTCTTATATGTCTAAATATTTAAAAGAATACCTTGTCAACTCTGAACAAAGGTCCACCTATTGCATTTATGGTTTATCTGTGCCAGTGTAGGGAGACACATAAAATGCCCTGAAAGATAAAACCTAACAAAATAACTGAAAATTCAAATAATCTCCCTTATCATTTACTTTAGTCTGCTGATGTCCTAATGGTGGTTTATTCTACATGAAACAGTGACTTAGTGCAAGTAAATTACAGAGTTTGAAGCTCATCCTCCAGTGTTTCAGTGACACTAGAAGTAAGTGGTATGATTGGGCCACACTGTACACATAACCTAGAAAATAACTAGACTTCTGGTAATATTGGAAATTTTTCTAAAAAATATCAGGGTGCCTGGCTGGATCTGTCAGAAGAGCATGCAACACTTGATCTTGGGGTCATGAGTTCAAGCCCCATGCTGGGTGTAGGGATTACTAAAAAAATTAACTTAGGGGCACCTGGGTGGCTCAGTGGGTTAAGCCTCTGCCTTTGGCTCAGGTCATGGTCTCAGGGTCCTGGGATCAAGCCCCACATCGGTCTCTCTGCTCAGCGGGGAGTCTGCTCCCCCCCCCCGCCTGCCTCTCTGCCTACTTGTGATCTCTCTCTCTGTCAAATAAATAAATAAAATGTTTTAAAAAAATAAATAAACTTTTAAAAAGACTTAAAAATACATTAAAAATTTATTGTATTTCAAATGTGCCAACTATGTGGTTAATACTTAATATTCACAATAAATTTATGAGGTATGTGTTATCTCCATTCTGAAAATGAGAAAAAGTGAATCAGAGAGATCAAATAGCCAACCCTTTGCAAACTAGGATTTAAATTTATCTCCAACTTCAATCTAATGTCTTTTATGCTAAGCATATTAGCTAGAAGTACTTGTGGTCTCTGTGTATTTGCTTAGTATTTACCTCTACCTGGTATGTTCTGCCTCCTTCTGTCCTTCTCATTTCCACTTATCAGAATCTTTGAAGGAGAAGCCCAAAGCCTCCTGTCCTCCTCCCACTCTCACCCTCTCCATATACCTGTGAGCACTCTCCTGCCATTGAGACCCCTTTATCTTGGAGCATGATCTTCTCTCTACTGCTAAACTTTAAGCTTTCTGACAGCAAGACTCAGTCTTCTTCATCTGGGTATGCCTTGTGACGTTTGGAGGACTATAAACATTGGAAATTTATTTCAGAATGATTTAAATATTTTTCCTTTTAATTCTCAGTTGATGTTCTGATGCCTTTCCAATACAAATTGGCCTTAACATTTCATCCTCAGGGCAACTCTTTGAAGTAGGTCATACAATTTATTCTCATTTACAGTTGAGGATAATAAGACACAGAAAGGTGAAAGAACTTGTCCAAAACCACGTGGAAGGTGACATAGCTAGGGTCTAAACCCAAGCCTCTGAAGGCCACGCTCATTCCATTAAATTGTGCTGTTTTTATCATCACATAAAACCTAACAGATTGATGGATAAGTGTAGGTCTTATTTCTCCAATTAAATTAGGAGATCCTTAGGGCATGAAATTAATCTCAAATTGAGTGCCTTGTTCTCTTGGCAAATTGGCCTCTCCTACAAGTTCTTCTTCTGTGTGCCTCCTCCTAAGGCCCTTAGTACAATGCCAATAGGCAGCAGTCACTGCGTAAATATTTGTTCAAGAGGATTAACAATTGTATCTTCTAGAATTTCTGCAGATAATCAGAAACTATTACAAAAAGAAAGGAGGTAAAGTAGGAGCTCCAGGAGAATGTTTGAAGGGAAAACATACCACATACGAAATGGGAATGGGATTCATTACAGGTAGTGTAGCGATGAGACAGTCAAGGAGAAGCTCCTGCAGGAAATCCTAGTTATGTCTCTGGCATAGACATCTCCCCATTGTGTCAGTTTTCTTCAAGTGTTCTCTTGTTTGCTTCCTTCACGCACTCAAAACTTTTTAAGTTATATTCTTTATGATGATGAGCTGATGGCTAACATTTTACCCAGGTGTTTCCTTAGCATATGGTTAAAGATAAAGACCTGTTGAGGATTTTCTTTGTGGGAAGATTTGAGAAGTCTCGATTTTTAGGACAGAGTTATGTTCTGAATTTCAGGATCCTGAGAGACAGGCTGAATAAACAAAGAGAATTCAAATTTCGAAAGCACAACTTTCAAATAATGCTGCAGAACTGATGAATGAGAAAATTAGTTTGGACCTGTTGAATCTGTTTCAGACTGATGGCTTATTTTATTTTGTCTTCGCCAGTTGGACCATGTTCCCACACTCAGTTCCCTAGATTTGAAAGTTTTGGAAATGCTAACCACTATAAAATTGTATTCACTCTCTCTATTTTTCCTTTATTCTTCCTTAAAACCTGTTAGTGAATGAATGAATCTAGATAAGTGAAAAGTCCTAGTCTAGAAATCAAGTAATTTTCAAGGCTCCATTTTATGCGTTGGGTCCACAACCTGGCTTCCATTTCCTGCCTGACGGGGAGATAACAGATAAAGAGTCTGTTAGTACTAAGCAAGCTTGGGATCAGGTTGTTTTCGAGATGTTCCCTGGTCCCCAGGACATTTTCAGCTGCAGACCCCTCCTGAGAAGACAATTAAAGTGATCCCAGCTATTCCTAATTTCCTAGCCCCAACTTGTGTGTGTGTGTGTGTATGGCTTGTGCTTAGGCAGGTCCTCTAGATAACTCCAAAACTCTCTCCACCCATTTCACCAGCCCTCTGCCTTTTCCCTTCTCTGACTGAATAGCACTGCCTTTCTTACACCTAAAATGGCTTTCCTCTCATAATTCTGTCCCCATTACCTAAGCCATCCCATTTGGCATTCTACAACTTTTGCTTGTTTTTTAATGTAAAATAAGGGTAGTCATAGTGTGTGTGTATGTGTAGACAGGAGCCAGTGCCATGGATGATAGGGTGTCTCCAGTGATTATGAAGAGGAAGCAGCCATCTTGCCAAATCAGAAGTTTGGTTTCTGCTTTTCTTCCAGCCCCTATTTCTATGTCGCCCCCCCATCCCCCGCCATATGAGTCTGCTAGGGCTGTCCTAACAAAATACCACAGACTGGGTCACTGAAACAACAAAAATCCATTTTCTAATAGCTTTGGGGACTGGTAGTCCAAGATCAAGGTGTCAACAAGTTTGGTTTCTTCAGAGGCCTCTTCAGCTTGCCCCTGGCTGCCTTCTCTGTGTGTCCTCACATGGTTTTTCCTCCATGTGCCTGCCTCTCTGGTGCCTCTTCCTCTTCTTAGAAGGATGCCAGTCATATTGGAGTAGGGACCCACCCTGATGGCTTTATTTTAACTTAACTCTTTAAAGACGTGATCTCCAAGTGTGATTACGTTCTGAGGTACTGGTGACTAGAAATTCAACATAGAAATTTGGTGGGGGGTACACCATTCAGCCTCTATCTCCTTTTTTTCACTGCCACCATATAGACGCTCAAAAGGCAGCATAACTTATCCATGTACAACACAGCAAGTCAGAAAGACCTGGACCTGAGTCCCACCTGTGTCACTTACTAACACTGTGACCTTAGGCATACTGTTGGACTTTGCTCAGTCTCAGTTTCTCCAACCATAAAATGGGAATCTTGACAATATTTGTTCCATAAAGTTTTTGTGAGAAATAAATAAGAGGGTACATGTGTGCACTGTTGAGCACCTAGCTCAATAGATGTTCATTATAGTAATGCGAATGAAGGTGCATCATGAAGCCCTCTTAGAAAAGGAGATTTGAGTTACAGGGGACATTAACTGACACCTAAAGTTTTTCACCTAAAGTATGAATTTGCTAGGAGTCTTCTAGAGTTTTCACTACGTGTTTTACTCCTTCTCCAAGTCAGAATTTGATGACTGTGTAGCCTAGAAGAGCAGGGATCCAAGAGAGCTGTGATGACTTTCTATGCCAGATTTTCTGCAGCACTAACTTCAGATGCTTTGTATTGCCCCCTTAGGCATACTCGTATTTAGAACATTCGTCCTGATTTGGGGGTTAGCCATGGTCATCATAATAAGTATGGCACCGTCTAGCACTTAATTCAGTGCATTGCATTTAGTTAAGAGATTAAATCCAATCCAAAGATTCATGGACTGTTTGCTTCACTTAAATGAATCAGTGATTCACAGTTACTGATCAACCTACTAATACTAATAATCCTATAAATGGGAATGGGCCAACCCCTGCTGGTATAATTATCAGAGGGAGGAGGAGTGGGTTGGGCATGGAACAGCTGATGGCTCTTCTCACTTCTGGAGGGGGGCCCTTGATATGACAGCATTTAGGTGGGCAGGGAAGGGCAACTGTGATACCTCCCTGGGGTCCCTTCGATGCTGGGAATTTACTGAGCCTCAGCTGTCAAAGAACAATAAATTTTCCTTCAAAATATAAAACATAAATCGCTGTTTCCCAAACACTGAAAGGCAAGAAGAAACTAAATCCCCATAATAATGAAAAGAATCCTGTTAATTAAATCAGCAAGGTAGAGAGCCTCCCTCCTAGCACATGGCCCCCCTGAACAGTAGAATACCTTGGAGACCAAAGCTGAAATCCAAGCCTTTTCTAGGTTGCAAGCCAGCATCCTGAGGGAACATTTAGAAGAAAAAATCTGTAAGCACAGGATAAGTAAACACAACTTTTTTTTTTTTTTTTTAGAAGTTGTACTTGGATTATGTTTATCTGGGAAGGGAAGTTGCAAAACAAATTGTAAACCAGGCTCAGCATATTTGTGCCAACCCTTATCAGATTTGCCACTAGTCAAGGGTAAACTGAAGGACGGGTCTCTGTGAGCTAAAACGTAAAAGCCAATCTATGGGGTGCTTGCATGAAGACAGAAAAATGTCATGTCTTCTGATTTTTTTCGAATTAATTTTTTCAACCATGGCCTCTTTCAACATATTTGGCTGTTGAACATCCTGGATCAGATAGTTTACCGTGATTAAATGTTTACTTCACACATCTTTCTTTTTGTCTTGCAAAGCCATTGATATAGATTTGCGGGTTTTTAAATGCTTGGTTAATTGGCTGGTCTTCTAAGAGAGAATTGGTTGCTGTGGTTGAGGAAAGCTGCAAAAAACAGAGGTTAAGTTTCCTGATGAATCTGTCACATTTGGGAATTGAGGGCCCTGTAATATTACTCAACTCGCTGATAACAATTTCTGTTCCCATCAGTGGGAGCCTCACAGGGAGGAGAGTCACACCCTCTCAGCCCCAGCCAGCTTTTGGTTTTATTCTCCAAACCAACTCACTTCCACCCATAATCTACTGACATTTAAGTTGGTTTTGACTGCCAGAAGAGTGCTTTTCAGATGAACTGAAGCCCATTCACAGAATCTTGAGTTTTCCCTTCGGAACTTGCCCATATTCCAAAGTACAAAAACCACCCAACTCTCTTTGAGACCTCAACGTTTAACTAAACTCTCACATTAATTACGCACTAGTCATTGTATCAGTGTCTTTGAAAAGTATGTTATGCCCATCATAGGATATATTTGCAGTACATCAAAGTTCATTCAGGCTTCTATTTGCCTACAGCAAAGATGTGTTTTTAATCTGGCACAAGAGTTTTCTTATCATCATCTGCATTTTCCTGGTATCACCCTTTATCTTTTATCACACACGTACATACTTGGAAAGATAATTTTCAAGATTAAAGGTGGCTAGTACTGCAGGGAGGCCAAGTACTTGGGTGTAGTTTTATTTTTTTTTATTTTAATTTTTTTAGTGGGGTATAGTTTAAGACCAATAAATAGAATTGGGTCACAATCCCTCAGCTCCCACCATACGGCCAAGTGCTTTGGCCTTGGAGGTGAGAACAGCTAGAAGAAAGGAAGTAACAAACAAAACACAGCTGAACTCTAGCTTTCCAGGGCTAAGAAGAGCATTAAGAAGTAGCCAGTGGCCACAGTGCAATATCTAGTTCACTTGATTCCTGGGACGAAGCAAATCAATATGGTGGATCCCAACTCAGTCCCAACTCTGACCATCCCATGCACAGTCTGTCATCAGGTGGGTGATGGGTCATGGTCTCATTTCCTTTTAGTATGATGTATTTGTTTTTTTCCTTCCGACCCTTCCTGTATGCTTGCAAAGAAAAAAAAATCTCCCTAAGGTTTCCTTGCTTTTTTTAAAAATTAATTAATTAATTAATTTATTTATTTATTTATTTATTTTAGCTGAGTGTCAAGTCAAGAGAGTTTAAAGTCACAGGGTATCCTTAATGGAAAATGAGTCTATGTGTGTGCATTCAGTGTGTGTGCGTGCAAGCATATGGCAAGAGACAAATATCGAGGTTTTTAAAATTATTATGCTTTTGCTTTGTCTTTATCATCCTTCCCTGCAGAACTTTAAGGAAATAGTTGCTTTAACATTTTGTTATTTGGAAAGGGCTAATAGGTGATATTAAAGCTGTGTTTCATTGGTGTTGTTAATGAATATCTTCAGTCACAGATATGTGAGTGGCCATTATTTGGTAAATAACTCTTCAAGATGGCAACCACCTCCTGAAGGCTGAAACCTATGCTTGTTTAATGGAGAGTCTTAAAGGAAATATAGGTTTTATGCCAAGTGAATTAAAAGTTCACTTTTAGGGACACCTGGGTGGCTCAGTGGGTTAAAGCCTCTGCCTTCAGCTCAGGTCATGATCCCAGGGTCTTGAGATCGAGCCCCACATCGGGCTCTCTGCTCAGCAGGGAGCCTGCTTCCCTTCCTCTCTCTCTGCTTGCCTCTCTGCCTACTTGTGATCTCTCTCTGTCAAATAAATAAATAAAAATTAAAAAAAAAAGTTCACTTTTAATTTCTTAAAATAGGAGCTTCTCAACCACATCTAATGGATTAACTTGGAAAAATAACCTAGCTAGTATTTTTACTGAGCACCTACTCTGACCAGGCTGTTGAACTAGGCATGAGGAACAAAGTCAGTCAGAGCTTGAGGTAGACAGTTCATCTCAGAGATTCCAGAATTAAATATTAGATAAAACATTAAATTTTACCTTCATGTGAAAACATACCTTTTGCCTCATTTTGTATATCCCTAATGTAACATAAACCACCAAGTAGCTTTTTCCCTTCTGTGTAGGGGTTTTTGAGGTGTGGACAGGGGAAAGGAACATCATACAAACTAGCAAGGCTCTTTGCAGCCTGGGGGCCATTTTCTGTTTACACTGACATCATTTTGACACTTTAGCACCTTTTTTTCCCCCCAGGAGTAGAGGCGGGGGGGTCAAGTCTTCTTGTTAGGAATTTTCAAAGACAAAGTTGTAAAAGGAAAAAAGAAAATGAAGCTTGCATTCCTTTATATATTTGGATATGACAGATTAAAAGCAAGGCAGGTATGCAGAGTTTGCTTAATCCCTCACCAAGGTGGTAATCTCGGAGCCTTTGATGTTGTCTGGTCGCCAGGCCCCTGAGACTTTGAGGGACCAAATTCCGTTGACTTTCTGTGGCTTGCCTGTCCCTTCTGGTGTTCAGAAAAGAAAGGAAAAGGTCCCTGCACCTTCTTGTCTCCTTCCTTTATTGTACAGTTTGCTTTGTTTGTTTGATTTTAAAACTGCCATTATGTGAAAGTGTTGCAAGTATAAATAATTGAGAAGATAACTCTGTAGGGAAACCACTTTTGCTGCCTTTGTGCAAAGGCAGCTCATTATGGCTCCGAGAGGCAGTATTCCATAAGCGCAATTATGCAACATCAGTATGTCATGGATATTAACCAAGGGGAGTAGATAAGAGACGGGGAAAAATGACGGGGAAAATAATTTCGTAACTTATTTAATTAAATTTATTTGGTTTTTCAAATAGTTCCTCCAGTGTATAATTTTCCCGACCCCTCCATCGTTGCCCGAGTCTTTGTAGGACCGCAGTTCAGCGTCTGGTTTTTGGCATTCCTCCTCAACTCTGTATGGACCTAAAATGTATTTATATCGGGGTTTAATTTCCACCCAAGGAGAGGTTACCCATGAAAATGGAAGCGTAATTTGGTCATGAGGCTGTTATCCCCCCCAGGGCTTACAGCGCCAGTTAATATATGTTAATACAGCAAAGTGAACAAAAGGTTAAATAAGTGGGTCAGGCTCCGAACAAGTCCTCCACTGCCTCCTTCTGCTTAAACGGAAGGAAAAGCCCATAATGGCACTCGCCTGACTTTCACCCCCATCATTTTAAGAATTGCTTTGCCAATCCTTCACAGCAAATAGTAATTTTAAGTGGACCAAAACAGAGCTCAGGGTGTTTGCACTCCATGGTAATGATAGAGTAGCTGTGTTCCCTGGAGTCAATAAAGCCCAACAATTGAGTCATTTTTGCCTCCTGTGAGTGAATCACTGCTGTTAGCCTGAATGACAGGATTGCTTATAGAACTGGAACCCTTCGCCAGGCTGACCTCATCCCAGGACAGCAAGGTTCAGAGGGCAGACAGGTGGTGTTTAACACAGTTCTAAGTAAAAGCTGATTTTGTACTCATAAGGCTCTGTAAACAAGAGTGTGGCATCGGTGGGGGAGGGAAGGGGAGCGCATTGGACGTCTGTCCATGGGTTTTATCCAAAGCAGCACTTCCTCTTTTCCTGTCTCCTTCTCCTTTCTTCCCCTTAACGTCCCACCCCTCATCACCACCTCCTCTTGCTTTCTCTCCTCCCCATCTCTCACCCTTCATACACATAAATCTCCCACACTTGTAGTTGGTAAGCTAATATCAGGTCACCACAGCCCAGTCCCACTTTTGATTAATGAAAGAATCAGACAGTATTGCTGAAAGGAAAATGATCTTACACTTGAGCGTTGTCTTTGGTGTCTAAGAATCATTCTGAAGCAGAAATGTTAGCCATGTATCGCCAAATACTAAATAATAGCTGTTGTTTTTGTAATAGGTCATTGAGAAAATATGAGGAAAATAGGAAACGAGAAAGGTCAGAGAAAACAGTGCACCCAAAGATCATCATCTAATGATTAAATCATCTTTGAGATAGAAAAGTTCTAAAGTACATTTTCCAGCCTCATTTCCAAACCCCGTTTAATTCAACATTCTGGGCGTCAAACATTCTGGACGTTCTATGGAGTAGTCAGGTTTTGTAATTTTGGAGGTGGAATTGTGAACAGTTAAGATACAAAAGAAGAACCTAAGAAATGGTTTCTGTCTCTAGAGTCTGACTTGGGAAAATATGACCATGGAAATTCTTTAATAGGGTAATTGACAAATCCTATTAAGTGGATTGTTTGATAAGTTATTGAGGAGTTGTTTCAAAATACAATTTTGGTTAAAAACTGGAATTTTTCTTCATTTTTTTAAAATCCTTGGGAACCTAGCGCCCCTAAAATCTTAATAAAATTAGAAATTGATTTGTACCATCATTCCTTCTTGGAGATTTTTGAGATGCTTAATTAAGCCTATGAAAGTCTGTGGTATAACCAAAGCAGCAACACCAAGCATTCATTTTGTTCCCCTTAGTATTGTTCCCTACATTTATTTGCCCTACTTACCACCCCTGTTCTGGAGAAACACTTCCTGATGCTAATATCCCATAGAGCACAATTTGGGGAAAACTTTCTTAGAAAAATATAATGAAAAAGAATCTATTTTAAGAAAGTTTTCTATTCTCCTTTACTTTCTGAATCTCATGAGTCTTTCTCCTTCATTTCCTACTCACTATTCCTGTCTCAACACACACACACACACACACGCGCACGCGCGCACACACACGCACGCACACACCAAAAAAGCTCATTGACTTCAGTTCCCATTACTCTTGGTTCATTCTCTCTTCTCAGGTCAACCAGACTTACCAAGCTCCAATATAACTGCATCTCTGTTCCCCAGCCTAGAAAAGTCTGATGCTCACTTTCTGCCAAATCAAGCCCTTCTCTCCCTTTACCCTCCATAGAAGATATGACTGGCATCTCTAATGCCCAGAAGGATTCCCACCTTTAAACTAATGCCTCAAGTCTGTATCTTTAGTTATTTCTGCATGCAAAGATAACCAGGCCAGAGCCAGGAAACCAGAGTTCTTTCTCATCCTAGCTCCTCAGGGATTCAGCTATGCCACTTGAAAAATGAGGGTAAGAAAATTCTGACAAGCTATTATATTCTCGATTCTGTGCTATTTCCAAGGTGGAGGAGCCCTATTTTCATACACTCAGTTATTTGTTCACCAAACATTTTATTGAGCATGTACCAAATTCTTGACACAAACTCAATAATAATAGAATTGAGATGTGGTCCCTGTTCCTAAAGCTATCTGGTGGAAGATGGACAAGTAACTTGTGGTCATGATATTGAATAAAAGCTGTGATGGACATATTAGATAGGTGTACTGACTGAGGAAGTGCTTCCTACTCAGAGTGTTGAATCTGGGAAGTTAACCACAAAGAGATGCTCCCTGAAGAGAATTTTGGAGTATGTGTTGACCAGTCAGCCGTGGGAGAAGGGCCAGCCCAAACAGGAGGGATAGTGTGTTCCTCGTTAGTTGGCATATTGGCTTTATACTCCTTCCTTCCTTCCTTCCTTCCTTCCTTCCTTCCTTCCTTCCTTCCTTCCTT
>ML108443.1:0-16798 GCA_003697995.1 Taxidea taxus jeffersonii
AGAGAGAGAGAGAGAGAGAGAGAGAGACAGTGCTATGTGTAAAATATTTTTTGAAAAAACTTCCCCCATCGCAATCATAGTAAGTAGTACAAAGTCCATGTTCTTATCTTGATATGTGTGTTATATTTACATTATAAAAGAGGATTCAGAGGGGGCCTGGCTGGCTCGGTTGGTTAAGTACCTGACTATTGGTTTTGGCTCAGGTCATGATCTCCGAGTCAATGAGATTTTGCCTGCTTCCAGCTCCTGCTCAACATGGAGTCTGCTTCCCCTCTCCCTCTGCCCCTCCTCCTGCTTGGGCACTCTTTCCCTCTCTCTAAAATAAAAAAATAAAACTTTAAAAAATAATAGAAGATTCATAGCGTAATGTTGATTGTAAAGAAATGTATTCTTTCGGCAGACACCTGTTAAACATTTACCGTTGTGTTATTGGTGTTTGTCAGGTGGATACAAGGGCATGAACTGTGGCAGCGAGGCGAGGCAGAAAAGCTGAACAGGATGGAGTGAAGGAGGGGCTGGGAAGCCAGTCAGTCTGGCAATGGAAACAATTGCTTGGATGTGATTAGATCGGGGATAATAGAGGCCATAAATGTCAGGCCAAAGAAACTGAACTAGAATGATGGGATTTCAGGCGCCATGTCCCCAACCTTGAGAGAAATATTTGGAGTTCCAAGGAGATTCCTAAAGGCACTTAAACCATAAATTTAGGTGACATCCTCTGCTCCTGCCCCAAACCCTTGTTCTCATCATTTCACTATTTTTTTTTTTTTGGAAGCCACACAGTGTGGGGTGAAGAGTGTGAACTCAGGCATTGGAGACCTGGTTAAAATCCACAGACATGTTACTATGTGGAATCAGACAGATGACTCCACCTTCCAGAGCTAAGACTTCCCCATTTCCACATGGAACTGACAGTGCAGGCAATCTATGGCTATGCCACTGAGAGATCTGTGGCTAACGTCTGATTGCTCACGTAGGAGATGACATGCCCTCAGCAACAAGCTAGTTTACCAAATATGCCTATACTTGAACTTGTACATTTGACAGTGAGAGGTTCATCAAGACTAAAAAAGACCTATTTCTGATAGGAAGCTGGTACTTGGGGGATAATCCAAGTGGAAGGGTAGTTTCTGAGCTAACAGACATGAAGTCAGGACCAGTAGAAAGGACCTTGGGTTCTGGGTCAGAGGAGAAAAAAGGGAGACAGTCTGGAACTCTAGAAATTTCTCAAGACCAATTGCAACCCAGGTATCTGGTATGTTGGCTCTAAACTTTTATCCTTACCTTCAGAAAGATTCATTCTTAAACTTACAACCTCACTGTTAAGCTGTCTAGGGATCTTAAGGGCCTTGAATTTTTCCTATGAAACTTAATATCTGTTTCCCATGAAACTTAATATCTGTGGAACTAGGATATTCTATCCATTTATACACAAGTGAACAAACAATGCTGTCATTCTACTGCATAAAAGTCTCTGGGATATTTTTAAGCACCATGTACTCAATGTACCCAATGCTGTGTAAGTCTAAACTAATTCTCACATTAACTCTTGGAGATAGACAATGTTATCATCTGCATATTGTCAATAAGGAAACTGAGGCCCAGTGAGATTATATTACCAGAATTTTATGTCCCAAACTGCCCTCCATACTGCATCACTTTTGAGACAGAGCTACCTGAAGGCAGGAAGGGAGCTTATTTTTCATCTCTGAATCCTACCTCTGAGCACAATTCCTGATACTCACTAGTTGCTTAGTAAATATTTATTGAGTGATTGAATAAGTCAGTGAGTCAATCTCTCCAAGAGCTTGACATCCTGGATGGATATATCTCATGACTTAAGTAGGATCACCATGGACGTGTCTATATTTTAAGGGGACCTATCAGGCTACTCAGAAAGAGTGTCCCATCCTTTTGGCTATTGGACATTTCCTTGTCTTAGGAACTTTCACCAAAATCTAGGATAAGAGCTCCTTTGGGAAACAAGGTCTTGAGCAATTTACCACTCTGGTGGAATAGAGAAGAGCCTCAGGTGATAAAACAGAGAAACCAAGAATATCTACTTCATAATTTGTCATGGTCCAGCCTGGGCTGTGTTTCTCCTCAACCCAACATCACAATCACTGTGTTTCTTAGAAACAAAAGACCCATGGAGCACAAAGGACAGGTACACAATGTGCTGTGATTGTTACTGTCCACTGACTGAAGGGAAGTGGGGAAATAAATCACAATGTGACAGCTCCAAGAAAAGCAAAGTTCATTTTACTCCAACTGAATGAGACTGTTTAGAGTCATGGTGTGTGTCTACTTATGCAAATCATTATTCAAAACAGACTTGTTCCTGTGGCTCCTGGAAATATAACCAGATGAGTGGGGCTTCCTGGGATACAACTACACTATTTTTGTGTATCTCTAAGTAGGAGAGGTAAATCTCAAGAAGTTATTTTTTAAATTTCTAATAACAGGGGCGCCTGGGTGACTCAGTGGGTTGAGGCCTCTGCCTTTGGCTCGGGTCATGATCCCAGGGTCCAGGGATCCAGCCCCGCATCGGGCTCTCTGCTCAGCAGGGAGCCTGCTTCTTCCTCTCTCTCTGCCTGCCTCTCTGTCTACTTGTGATCTCTGTCAAATAAATAAATAAAATCTTAAAAAAAATAAAATAAAAATTTCTAATAACAGCAAAAAAATCCTCCTGCTTCTTTTGTATTGGATAAATTCAAGAGACATTGACCTATAAAGCTATCTGTTTCTTATTATTTTTACTATTATATATAATTTAGTATTTTTATGATGTGTAATTAATACTGTGGTTATGATTCAGTTGTGCTTTGCATTAATTTTCCTTCAGAAGAGTTTCCCATTGTATCTTCAGGACAAGTAAATAACCTGCCAAGTTACCAGCACCTCTATAATATCAATTGCTTACTTATTTCCTTCCTTCCATCCATCAGCAAATATTTATCAAGTGCCTTCCATATACTAGGCACTATGAGAAGTGATTGAGACAATATATATAAAACTCTTAGAAGACTTCCTGCCGTGTAGGAAGCATTCAGTAGGGGCTCATTATTCATATTTTGAAAAACAAAATGATTTTCTCCATAGATGGTAATCCTAAAGTAGGTACTGTTATTACCCCCATTTTACAGATAAGGATACTCTGTCTACTTTGGATCAATATAATGGAAAGATCTAAGAAAATCAAACTTAACAGTGTTGCTTGTCTCAGGGTAGATTGGAGGTGGACAGCATTATTTAAATTGGTCTGTTATATCCATTTGAGGGATGACTTCTCCCAGCTGTCAAGCTAAAGACAGGAAATGAGAAAGAGGTGGGATAGGACTGGTAGATAATGTTCTAGTGCTTCCTTGATCCAAATCTATGGATATGAATTTGTATTATTTGATGTGAGTTCCTCAAACATGAGACACTCCCACAAGCAAATGAAAGTACGAAACCACATCTCAAAATCAAGTGTAAAATGTTTTCATTTTCTTCATTTATCCCATCTGTTAAAAGATAAATGGAGGTACATTAAAACTTTCAAGAGTTTATGTGAACAAACATGGATCTGAGTCCGGCAGGGCCAAACTGAGTGCCCAAGTGTTCCTCGTTCATAGAAGCTAGTGGAAAAGTTTTTATAGAAAAGACAGGACGCAAAACAAGGAAGTCATGTGGTTGGCTATAGCTTAAACAGCTGCCTTATTTGGGAAGGCCTAACCAGCTGTAGTTGGTTGTCCTTAGGTTTCGACTTCTTCACCTTGAGGCATTTATAGGAATTGATTCTGGCTTCGGTTTTGGTTTACTTATATAGACTGTCGAGGCACTAGACCCACCTCAGTCTCCTGGCCTCCTCATTTAAGTACTTGAACACCTCCAGACTTCTGCCCATGCCCGTTAGATTAATAAAAGTAAGAGTTGAGGGGCATCTGGGTGGCTCAGTCAGTTAAGTACCTGGCTCTCGATCTCGGCTCAGGTCTTGATCTCCGTGTTATGAGTTCAAGCTCCACACTGGGCTCCACACTGGGTATAAAACCTACTACTTTAAAAAAAATTAGAAGATGACATTTTAGGAAAGACTTTTACTAATTTGAACATACTCAGAGGAGAGTTACCAGGATATACTACTCCCCCAGTAAGGGTTCAAGTACTGGGTCTTTACACATTTTACTTGACCTCATTGTTTCCTCATCTATAAAATGGAAAAAGTGAAGTGCCTGCTTGATTGGGTTTTATTGAGGTTTGTAGGAGAGAATGTGTAAAGTATTTGCCTACAATAAGTGCTTGATACATCTCCATTTTTATTATTATGTGTGAGGAAAGATGGAGGGCAATGAGGTTGTCTCCAAGAAGACCACTGGGTACAGCCAATGGTTAGAGTAACATGGGTCAACCCTGCCTCTGTTACCATCCAAAGAGCCAGATCCATCAGCACATATTTCCCTGGAGGAATATGTTATTGATCTCAGAAGGCTGCTGACCAAGTTTTCCCTTGATTAGTTTATTTATTTGTTTCAAGCTCAGGCATTTTGTCATTTTTTTAAGCACTTCCTAGAAGACAAGTGGTAGCAGGTGCTAAGGCCTAAAAAAAATTATAAAAGCAAAAACTAAAAAAAAAAAAAAAACCAACTGTATCCACTAACTTAATTTTCTCTGAGAACTAGGTAAACAACAGCTTTGTTCAGTTTTAGTGTTAGAACACCTGAGTCCAGCTCATAGGAAAGCACACAATTATTGTTTGAAAACCACTGAGCTCTACTAACTATGGGCAAAGATGTGAGAAAATGAAATCCACAAAAGTTAGAACTGTATCTCCAAAAACATTAATCCTGCCATAATAAAATCGACAAGGATAAACTTGAAATGAGGCCCCTGGGGAAATTGCAAGTAACTGCCAATTTTGCTAATGATAATAAGTTTATTTTAATTGCTAATATATTCCTAATTACTCTAGATCTAAAATGTTTACTTCGCCATCAGTCATCTTCTTTGATTTATGTTCTTTGTGAAAAGACTTTGTCATATCAATCAACCCTTTTCAAGTTTGGTGGCAGCTGCTGAAAATGATCTCACCTTTCTTGTCACATAGCTTGGCTGGGCACCATTTGTCCAAAGGCAATGAGAAGCCTCTCTACCAAATCCTCTAGAATTCATAGTTTCCCATTTCAGCTAGAGGAAAGTAGCATTTCTAAGACTTGGTTATATGGGTTATATGAACAAAGAGGACTGATACTGTTTATTCTAAACTCTGTTTTTAATCTGATCTTCTATCTGTTCGGTCTCCTCTATCTATCTGAAATTGTGTGTGTGTGTGTGTGTGTGTGTGTGTGTGTGTGTGTGTGTACATGTGAATGCATATCCAAATAACTGTTTTAAGAATGTAATGTAGTTGGTGTAAAGATTTCTAATCTGGGTGGGCATTACAGGGTCCCATTAACCCATTTACTCATTTTTTTTTCTCTTTCAGGAAACATGTATTGAGCCCTTAGGGCTGGGGTAGAGTGGTGACCAAGGCTGACAAGGTCTTGACCAAGCCGAATATGTATAGTCATCAATGGAAAGAGACAATAAACAAGTAAACAAACAAATATTACATAAGATCATTGCATGTGATATGTGTTTTGAAAGAAAAATAGGGTGGTAGATTTAGTCTGGAGGATGGCTAGTTTGGATAATCAGAGTAGGTCACATATGGAGTGAGTCCTGAGGATGAGAAGGAGCCAGTTATGTGAAGAACTAAGGAAAGATCGTTCCTAGGGATAGAAAAAGCGAAAGCTCTTAGACTAGGGAGAGGCTGGCCTGCTAAAGGACAGAATAAGGCAGTTAGTATGATGGGGCAGAAGCTGAGAAATGTTAAGGGGGTGGGTGAGAGGCAAATAACTAGGTAGAACCTTGTAAAATGACATGTTGTTATTCCAAATAGGATAGACACAGGCATGAACAGAGAGAAGACCGTGAAGGAAGAGGGACAGAGGGAAAAGAGCCCAGAAGACTCCCTTCCCTCGTAGCCCTTGGAAGGAAACAGATCTACCAACACCTGATCTCAGGCATCTCACCTTCAGAACAATGAGAAAACAAATTTCTGTCACTTAAGCTACCCGGTTTGTGGCACTTTGTTATAGCAGCCCTAGAAAACTAATAATAGGATTTGAGAATGAATACTGAAATTTTTATTTGGAAAACTAGAAGAATGTCCTTTCCATGAACTAAGATGATGAAGATAACAGAGAGGGCAGATTTGGAGAAGGTAGAAATTGGGAGGTCCATTTGTACATATTAAGTTTCAGATATGTTTTAGACAGTCAGTAGAAATTTTGAGAAGGCAGTTTGGGTGTATGAATGTGGAGTGGAGGTCCAGGCTGGGTATTTAGTTGGAATGTTGGGTTTTGCTTATTTGTTTTTTAGTAGAGGTATTGACACTCATGTACATAGATGAAAACCCTCTAGAAGTGAGTGTAGACGAAGAAGAGATACCAGGGCTAAGCCTGAGCATACTACAAAATTTAAAGTTGGCAAAATGTGATAAATGAGCAAGAGAGACATAAAGGCAATGAAGTAGGAGGAAAAGCCAAATAAGAGAATTGCTTCCAAGAAGGAAGGACTGATGAACCCTCATCAAATGTTGCTATAGGTCGAGTCCAGTGAGACCTAAGAATTATTCATTGGGTTAAGCATCATTGAAGGTTGTTGCAGCTTTGCCAGAGGCTAGTATGATAGATGGTGGGGTTATAATCCTGATGGGAGTAGGCCTGAGAAAGACTTGGAATGGAAGATTCTTCTATAATTTTTTGCCCCCAATTCTTTTCTTCTAATTCTATAAAATTATAGAAGAAAATTCTACCAAGGAATTTCACTGCTACTGGGCACAGAGCAATGGAGAAAGAGAGCAGTTATAAAGGATATGGAATCCAAAGAGGGATTAATTAAGGCAGGTGTTATTATAGCACATTGGCATCCTACCACTGTAGAAGAGAGGGCAATTCCTGGAGGAATCTCCATAAATAGATAAGAGGGGGTGGGCTGCAATCATAAGTAGTGAGTCGGCCTTAGATAGCAGCAAGGACTTTCCATCCACAGATCAGGAAGGAAGGAGAGTAGGAACAGATGCTTGTAGGTGGATAAATGTGGTGCCAATGGCTGGTTGTGTCTTCTTAACTGTTTCTATTTTCTCAGTGAAATAGGAAGCAAGGACATCAGCTAAGAATGAGGCTTAGAAAGGATGTCTTGAAGGTTTGAGGAGAAAGGATAAGGCAGCAAATGGTCACCTGGGGAATGGAAGAACGAATACATAGAATGGGGTAAGATGATTGCCAGGCATCATCATCACACCTTGAGAGTTATGGTTGTGAGTAAGAAAGGTCTCCTATATACTTTCTCTCAAGCCATATTCAGAGTGTGGGGAAACTGCATAACAGATGGAGCTTCAGACGCAACCAGAGTTGTGGGTTTACCAGGAAAGTACAATGAATGGAGGCAGGTACAAGGGAATGGCTTTATGATAGCTCATGGGGTCTAAAAGAATTTGATCCTAATAGCACTGAAAAATTGTTGGAAGGGAAGAGGTGGTAAACCAGAAAAACAGTGATGGTTAAAAGTTGAATGTCCAAATTTGAGATTATGAAGGAAGTAATGACAGGGTCCAAGGTTTGACTGTGACAGTGTGTGACTATTTCAAGGTGGAAGACAAGATTAGATCAACATCATCCTCCATAAGGAAATGCAAATCTCTCTGAGGATGGGGACCATTGCACTCCTCTAGGGCATGACTATAATCAGAAAGACAGACATTACCAAGAGTTGGATGAGGATGTGGAGAAATTGGAACCTTTACACACAGCTGGTAGGGATACAAAATGGTGAAATTACTTCAGAAAATAATTTGGTACTTTCTTAAAATGTTAAATATAAATTTACCAGATGACCAAGCCATTCCATTCCTAGGAATGTACTAAGGGGACATTGAGACATATATTCCCACAAAGACTGATATGTGAGTTTCATAGCAACCTTACTCATAATAGCCAATGAACAGAAATAACCCAAATAGCCATTAAGTAGTGAATCAGCCAACAAAATGTACTATATCCATATAATGGAATATTACTCTACCATTAAAGGAAATGAAGTAATGATTCATGCTACAACATGGATAAACCTTGAAAACATTATGCTAAGTGGAAGAATCCAGACCCAGAAGACCACACATTATAGGATTCTGTTTATATGAAATGTCTTCCAAAGGCAAATCTATGGATAAGGGAAGTAAATTTTGGGTTGGCTGGAGCTGAGTGGTAGGAATGAGAAGTGACTGCAAATGGACAGGGAGATATTTTGGGGGTGACAAAAATGTCTTAAACTTGGACTGTACTGATGGCTTCACAAAAATCATTGAATTGCATACACTCAAACAAGTGAATTTTATAGGATGTTTATCATAACTCAATAAAGCTGATTTTTTGAATAAAAAAGAAAAATAAAAGAATGCAAGAAACTGGGTGGCCAAAGCATTTGAGGGGATTTGTATGTGTATATTGAAATCACCAGAAAAAATGACAGGAATCATTCTGGAGGGAGTGACAGCTAGGGAGGTGCTAACATCTTCAAGCAAAGAGAGGTCGTAGTTGGCTGCATCATAAAGGGGCAGCAGATCGTGTAGTTTGATGAAATGAACTCCAAAATTAGAGATTTTAGGGGAGGAAGGACAGACAAAATCCAGAGGTGGCCATGAGGAGCAAGGAGGACACCCACCCTACTTCTAGGTTCAGTGATACAAGGACTCTGGGAGAGAAAACTGAATTTATAATTAAT
This sequence comes from Taxidea taxus jeffersonii, assembly GCA_003697995.1. NCBI lineage: Eukaryota > Metazoa > Chordata > Mammalia > Carnivora > Mustelidae > Taxidea > Taxidea taxus. The sequence continues at coordinate 8,806 of ML108443.1, forward strand.
TACTACAGTAGCTTGGTGAAGTCTGCAGGGAAATATGACATGGAGCCAGACTTGGGGCACTAGTCTCAGCTCCTCCAGTGGTTAACAGTTGACCTCAATTTACCCTCTTGGACCCTTGACAATAAAATGAGAATAATAATCATTGTCAGTCTCACAGGGTTGTTCTGAGAGAGAAACAAGAGTAAGTATTTATAAGCCCATCTCATCTTTCATAGTAAGAGCTATTATTCTCAAATACTCTCCATTTTTTTCTGTTGAGAAACCTGAACTTCAGAGAGGTTAGGTGATTTGTCCAAAGCCATACAGCACTTAAAGAGTAAAGACAAGGGTCTGGACTCCTTCCATCTTTTATGCTACCTCCCCTTTGAAAAGCCTCCTCTCAGCAATAATACCCTTCTAGGATTTCTATGCTGACTCTGAGACAGAAATAATAAGTAAACATTCAATTTTTGCAGTGCCAGGAAATAATCAAATCAGAGAATTTCTAAAGCTAAGTTAGGATAAACCTTGTATAAAGAAGCATCTTGGAAAATTTAGATACACTCATTGTTTCCACCACAACTCATGGCCCTCCTGCTCTCTTTCTCTGCACCAGCCATACCATAGTCCTTGCCAGTTCTGTGTTGGATCCCGTCCAGCCATCTGCTCTTTCAACAATTACTTATTGATTACTTTCTAAATTCCAAGCACCCTTCTGTGCCCTGAGGAATCAAAGAATTCCCAAACCTCTTGGAGGTTCTGCTCTGGGGAAAAAAAAGAGACCAGAGAGGGGGGAAGCCAAAGACCAAAACCAAACCAACCAGATAATAAACTACATATGAACAAGAAATATCATTTCATAAAAGGAGACAGTTCAGTTTCTGGGAGTAGCGGGAATGGATAGGGAGAACATTCTTAGAGTGGTTGAGAAGGCTTCTCTGCAGAGGTGGTATTTGCCTGATGAGAGGAAGCTGGCTTTGAGAAGTTCAGAGAGAAGAGTGTTCCTGCCAGAGTGTGGCAGGTGCAAAGGCCCTGAGGTGGAGATGAGCTCAGTATATTGTAGGAACAGAAAAGACAGCAGTGCTGTGACCATGACATACTGAGCAGAGGAAGTGTAATGTGGGACAGGTCTCTTCACAGGAAAGTGAAATGATCTGATGTACCTTTTTAAAAGATCACTGAAGCTGTTGTGTGGAGACTGGGCTATAGCCTGGGACCTTAGAAAAGCAACATGCCAGGTAGGAAAATTTCTGCCTTGAAATAAGTTGCTCCCCAGTCTTCAAATGTCCCTTCCCATTTTCTTCACCTTCCAAGCTCATACCCCTTCTTCAAGAGTATTTCAGAAGGATGCACAATAGACAAAATGTGGAAACAAGGTTAATGTCCATCAGTAAGTGAATAAATGGAGGAGCAGAAGTGGTACATCCTTACAATGGAATATTACTAAGCCATAAAAGGAATGAATGCAGATAACCTTAAAAACATCTTTCTAAGTGAAAGAAATCAGACATAAAATGTCATGTACTATATGATTCAACTTGTACAAAACATCCAGAATAGGTAAACCCACAGACAGAAAGCAGACCAGTAGTTGCCAGGGGCTGGGGAGGGGGCACTGGGATTGACTACTTAATAGACACAGGGTGTCCCTTTGGAGTAGTGAAAACATTTGGAGCTTGATAGAGATGGTAGCTGCACAACTTTGTGCTATACTAAATGCCACTGAACTGTATACTTTAATTTTATGCTATGTGACTTTCACCTCAATTAAAAATTTTAAAGGAAAAAAATTTTTTAAGGAAAAAGACATTTGTTAGATTTTTTTCTAATAGGATAAATGTATTCAGACTAACTTCAGTTAGAAGAAGAATCTATTGGAAAGACACTTATTCCTCAGAGACTTCCAGAAAGAGCTGGACAACCAGGCTGTGTGGGGAGCTGGTGGCAGGAGGAGCATAGCCCTGGCCCTGACTATCTCCTGCCCCTCCTCCAATCATCCCCATCCCTGAGAGAAAGAGAATCTGATTGACCAAGCTGTGCCCCGTGCCTCCATGCTCCCCAAGGTGTGTGGTCTGGGTTTGAGGTCGTAGTCCTCCCAAAACCCACAGATTGAGGGAGGGGACCATTGAAAGAGGGGAAGAAGCAATACAAGGCAGAATAAGACAATAGATGTCACCACAAACACTCCTCAACTTGTACATTCTTTCAAAAGCATCTGTCTGGTCAATGTTTGGGGAGCATCTTCCCAGCTGGCACCCCCTGGGTGCTGGGAATGGAAGTGGTCTCTGCCCTCCTGGAGCTGTAGTCATGAGGAAAGATGCTCACCAGCTCTCTGCCAGTGGGCAGAATGCTGTGTAATGCAGTACAGAGGACACCAGGGAAGGTTTTCTGTCTGTCTCTCTGTAATCCAGGCAGAGGTGGGAACACCACACCCTCCTTAGGTCTCTGTGGCTATGGAGTCACCTCTGTCTTATTGCTCATCACACTGGTATCACTGCCTCTTTGCCTGCATCACTCATTAGACTATAAACCCTGAGCTGCACGGAGCTCAGAACTAACACAGAGGCTGAAAGTAAGGGGGGGGGAAAGGAGGGAAGGAGGGAAGGAAGGAAGGAAGGAGGAAAAGGAGGGAAGGAGAAAGAAAGGAAAGAAGGAAAAAAGGGAGGGGAAGGTGGGAGGGAGAGAGAGAGTGAATGAAGGGAAAAAGGAGGACACCCTGATATATTAGATGTACTAGATTTTAGTTTATGTCCTGCCTCCTTTTTGATAAAGGGTCTTTAAAACTAACTTTTGAATGGCCATCTTGAACTCCACACTGGGGGTGTGGAGTGAGGTGACTTTCCTACAGGGTGACAGCTGATGGCTGCCCTTTCACTAAATCATAGCAGGGGGCTAGGCCTGTCATCTGCCAGAGTCCTCTGCTTCCAACAGGACAATGGCTGCATGTTTGACCCCAGATGGTGGCTGTTTCCATGCCCAAAGTCCTTCTCACTGGGTGGCTTGTTTTCATATCTCATCAACCTTGCAACCAAGACAGTTTTCTTGGATAAACACCAAGATGTTGGCAGTGGCTGTCTCTGAGTTCAGGGATTATGGGTAACTTTCTCTCTTGTTTATTTGAATGTTGTCCTTTTGTTTAAACAAAATGACGGTGAGTGAGTCACTTTCAAAATAAAGAAAAATCAAATTAGTCATTTCATGACAATGACTCTTTTCTCATGCCACTATTGAAGCTCACTTTCTCTTCCTTGGTCTTCTCCAAGATAGTAAAGTGGTAGTCCCCTCCACTTCAGAAAGAACCACAAGACATGGACTCAGGTCTGTTGTATAGATGAGCTTCAGAGAGGCTGGGGGACAGGCCCAATCTCACAAGGCTGTAACTGGCAGGCAGCCGAGTCACTCTCTGTCTGTCTGATTTCAAAAGTCTTTCCACTCCTCTGCCTGGTGTTGAACATTGGAAGGAGTATTTATTCAGCTAGACTGACTCAGCCTTGGCCCAGCCTCAGACCAGGGCTTGTCTCTTCATTCTACTGCCTCACCTCATCACTGAAAAATTGACGTGGTTCCCGAAATCAGAAAAATGACTTTCACTACTACTACTGTTACTACTACTAGCAGTAATATTGGTAGCCCCACTTGGGAAGAACTTCCTCTATATCTAGCACTGTGTTAAGTTGTCTGCATGTGAACTCATAATACTCAAAAAAGTACTGTGGATTAGGTAACAATGTTATCCCATTTTATGGATGGGAAAATTAAGGCTTAGAAAGATGAAATACCTTGTCCAAAGTGACACAACAGAGCCCAGCCCTAGCCCTGGTCAGCCTCCAGCCCAAATATCACGTTCTACTAGTGCTACTTAGTGTTCAAAGGATGTGATTCCGCAGGCAAAGAAACCAGGAAGATGGGAAGGTGGAAGGCTCTAGGATATGGTTCTTGAATTTTCCTTCCATTGAAAAAGAGAAGAAGAAAGGGGAGAAGAAGCAGTGGAGCTGCTGGCACTGAGTTTCAGCTCTCTCCCCTTGCCCACAGCAGCTCCCTTGCAGAATCAACTTGAGTTTCACCCACACAAAAGTATGCCATCTCAGTTTGGGTTAGGGTGGAGGATGTGTCACCTTCTCTCCCCGCAATGCAAATGCAAAAGGACATTTTGCATTGAAAATAAAAGTCCTGAGGCACCAGCCTTTGTCCCCTCCGCCCCCACCCCCACTCCTGCATTTCATTTTCTTTGTTTTTCTTTCTTTTAAGGCTACAAAGGGATAAGAAAATTTTTGCAAAGTGGTTGCCAGCTTTTAGTATCCACCTGCTAAATTGCTGCCCACCCCCTAGGTACCCCGTCTGGCTCCATGGCAGGTGTAGCTTGCAGCTGTAGCCCATTTCACCCAGCATGGGACAGATGGAGGGGATACAGCCATCACAGCGGGATAGATTTTTTTAAAAAATACACGACCAGACCTTCATCAAGGCCTGGTAGGGAAATGTGGCATTGATGCAAAGTATGCCAAGTTAGCAGGTGTCTGCTCTGCTGTGTTGCATGAGCAATGGTGGGATTCCTTTTGGGGAGGATGGGGGGGTTGGTTGGCATCCCCTGCGGCACAGGCAGATCATTTTGCATCTGAGTTATTTTCAAGTGACTACAGTAGGTTTTACTTGGGGGAAGCACTGAGGGGAAATAGCACTGGAGTTTTAATGACCTGAGTAGAATCTGGGCTTCGCCAATTATGAGTTGTGCAACAGGATGAAGCATGCATTCTGAGATCCACCATTCCTCATCTTTAAAATGTGACTGTGTCAGAGTTGACTAGAGCTCACCAAACATCCACATGCTCCCCTACATTTCCTGGCCTTTCCCCCATAGTTGTGTAACTTTAACACTTACTTGTGGCATGTAAGGTAAGGGGCATGTCACCCCGCAGCCCAAGGCAATTAAGTGGGCAAGCTTTGAGGCCAATGGCATAGTTAAAAGATAATGGAGAACTGCCTGGTCCACATCAGGCACTACATGGGTTTGCCTGCTACAGCAGCTATAATATGAAGTAATCCTTGGCAGGACCGTGGGGGCAATTATAGATAAGGCAAATACAACATCTAGCACATAGTAGATGCTCCATCAGAAGAGTAGGTCTTTCCATGAGCTGGGTACAGCTATACAAGCAGAGGCCTTCAAGCAGACCAGACGGTGCTGGGCGATTTCTCTCTCCTGTGGCATAGTGTTCATGTGAAATCTTGGACAAACTAGATTTGAGAATCTTGAGGTACAAGAAAGAAGGTAAAGGTCACAGTTTGGCTCTTTTCATTTAACCTCTTGCCTCATGGAAAGCTTTTCCTGGAGTTAGTATTTCTGGAGAGAGTGACTGGGGCAATATTTGATCTTCAAGGTCCCATGCCCTTCTCTTGACATCTTTCCAAGAGTAATCAATAGTGGGAAGAGCAAGGACTGAGGGGTCACACAGACTTGGGCATAATACCTAGCCCTCTTACTTTGCCCTCTTTGTGCTTGGGAAACTTATCAAACCTCTCTAAGACTAGCTAGAACAATAATAAGACCTGTTATTAAACCAATAGGACATATGATAGATAGAACCAATAGGATGTATGATTGATAGGAGAGAGATGTAGATTTAGAAGGATCTAGATGTAGATCTAGATATCTATTGATTTATATACAGACTTACAATGGCTTGTCTTAGGATTTTTTGACTTTACAATGCAGAAGTGATATGCATCCAGTAGCAACTGTACTTTGAACCTGTTAATGTTACCTTTGTGGTGGAGGGACTTTACAGATGTGACTGAATTTAGGATCTTAAAATGGAAAGATTATCCTGGATTATCTGGGTGGGTTTAATATAATCACAAAAGAGGCAGGGAAGTCCAAAGTCAGAAAAGGAGATGTGACAGCAGAAGCAGAAGGATGTGTTTTGAAGGAGGAGGAAGGGCCCGAGGGCCAAGAAAGGCAGGCAATCTCCAGAATTTGGAAGAGCAAGGAAATGGGATTTCTCTGGAACCTCCAGAAGGAACACGGCCTGCTTACGTCTTGATTGTAGACTCCTGCAACTCATTTTTGGGTATTGGACCTTCAGAACTGTAAGATAATAAATTTATTTCATTTTAAATCATCAAGTCTGTGACAATTTGTTACAGCAGTGATAGAAAGCTTATATGATTGGAAAGGAAAGGTCCTGGACACAATAAAATATAACATAATTATAAACTATTCTTTTTATTTCTTTTTTAAGAAAAGATTTTCTTTTTTTTTTTTTCTTTTTTACTATCTATTTGAGAAAGAGAGAGTGAGACAAAGAACACAAGCGGGATGGGGGTTGGGGAAGGTCAAAGGGAGGACAAGCAGATTCCCTGTTAAGCAGTGAGCCAGACACAGCCTGGATCCCAGGTTCCAGAGATCATGACCTGAGCCAAGGGCAGATGCTTAATTGATTGAGTCACCCAGGCACCCTAATTATTTTTATTTCTGCATCTGACTTGGAAATCATGAAAATTCAGTGACCCTGTATAAACGTGTGCACAACACAGGGACATAGGAAACATAAGCAATTCTCAAGGCGTGCTCTCCTGATAGAGCATCAAAATGAAAGGCTCTCTATGCAATTAGCTTCCAATTAAATCCCTCTTCAAAGCATGCCATGAATGTGGTTTGAGACCACCTTCTGATAAGTTTGCTTACTTGTTAAAAAGACAAATGTATGGGACACCTCCCAGATCTACTAGATTATTGTGCAAATCTATTCCAAGCTGAAGATGGTGGCAGGCTAACTAATGGTCCCTGAAGACATCTGGGTTCTAATCACTGGAATATGTGAATATTATCTTCTAGAGCAAGAGGGATTTGCAGCCAGGATTATGTTAAGGCTTTGGGGATGGGAAGATTTCCCTGGATGATTAGAGTGGAACTTAAATGTAAATACCCATGTTCCTTATTTTTTAAAATACTTTTGATTTTTATTAAAGAAAGCATAAAGTATTGAATTGTACATTTTTAATCACTATTATTTTAAGAATCAGTGAAGTCTTCATCTTGCCAGCATGTTTCCAATACTTCCACATATCCTAAATAATATATCTCTCAAAAAATCTTGAAATCTCCTATAACTAACCTGTTATCACTTTTCAATGTAAACATTAATGATACAATTTCTTGGGTTTTCCCTAACCTTTTTTCATTTTATTTGCCTTGTATATCTTGGTCATTGCCACAGGATCGTCTGGGATACTCTGATGTGCTTTTCCCAGAATATTAATTAATTCTCTTGTAATCCTCCACTCATTTCTGGTGATAAGGGTAGCTGACACTTCAGTCCTCCCTACTCTTCCCGTGTGCCCTACTCTGGCACTACTTTGATGTTCCAGGGTAAATCATAATTATAGATGAATACATATGTCCTTTGAGAGAGAGGTGAAGGGAGATTTCACTGCGGAAGAGGCGAAGGTGATGTGATGCTGGAAGCAAGCTGTGTGCCTGGAAGCTGGAGGAAGGAGCCACCTTGCCGACAGAAGCCGAAACTGGCAAGGAAAGAAATTCTTCCCTGAACCCCCACCCCCAGAAGGAAAATAGTGCTGCCAACACCTTGATTATACACTCCAGAGATATGAGACAATAAATTCGTGTCATTTAAAGCCACTAGTTTGTGGTAATTTGTTACGGCAGCTCTAGCAAACTAATACAGTGTCCAATTAATGAATTGCAGCCATGACTGCTCTTTATGATAGATAGATAGATAGATAGACACATAGATATACTTTGCTGATGGCCTCATTTATTTACTAGTACAGTACTTTTTAAAATCAAATTCACTAAGTACAAATAATACAAAGAGTGATATTTTGATATTACCATTTTAAGCAAAGACAGTTTTCTCCACATAGGTGTCTAGCTGGAGAATATCATACAGAACAACTTTGAATTGCAGGCTATGTTTGCCTCAAGAACATATTCCATGCAAGAGCAATGATAGGGAGCATCTTCTATACTTCTATATCCCTTCAGCCGGCTGGG
>ML108443.1:34309-47344 GCA_003697995.1 Taxidea taxus jeffersonii
CCTGCTTCTCCCTCTGCCTCTGCCTGCCTCTCTGTCTGCCTGTGCTCACTCTCTCTGACAAATAAATAAATAAAATCTTTAAAAAAAATAAAGAGTAAAGCTGACATAGAAGACAAGAAACAACAGGAGTAGAGACTGACAGAAATCTGAAATCTATGCCCAGAATTTTCATTAATGAACCAATAAATTCCATTACTGATTAATCCAACTCGAGTTGGGTTTCCACCCACTGGAACTCAAAACATCCTGACGGACAGAGATGATGTCAGGCATGCCTCTATCCTTAGTGGGTAGAAGATCACCTAGACTGCATACTCACAACCCATATGTGAAGGAAATCAAATGGAAAATGGAATCGGAGGGATATCTTGTCTGCCCAGGGACTTCATAGTGCGAGAAGAGGAGGAAAATGTTTTCAATAGAGTAAGTTTAGAGGGCTGGGGAATCACAGGGAAGTGTTACCTCCACCAGCCAGAAGGGGTCAGACAAGGGCCCACAGAGGTGTTCTTAAATCTGGGCCTTGAAGGGGGAGGGCCTTCCAGGTACAGCAGTCTGGAGACACATGCTGGACAGGACACAGCACAGCACGTGTGCAAAGGCTTGCTTGACCTGTCTAACCTTGAGTAGCCATATCTATGAAACGGAGAGCGCACACCTGAGCAGTCCACCAGTTTTGGAGCACCTGCTCTGTGCCAGGTGCTATGTGGGCGTTGCCACCAGGTGTTGGTGTCCAGATGACTGAGACATACTGTCCATCCTCAAGGAGCTCACAGCCCCGGCGGACAAGACACAGAAGTAAATACGCAAGAGCAGTGTCGGAGATGGGCATGAGAGAAGGAAACCTTGAAAACTAGATGAGTACCAAGAAGGTCACTTAGCCGCCCCCCACCCCCCAGAAACCAAGGTGGGACCCCTGGAGAAGGTGACTGTGGACCATCTGGAAACTGTCTAAACAATGAAAGTTGCTCTCTCTGTCATCCCAGCACCTGGAAGGGAACCACAAAAGCCTAGAATGCTCACCTAGTGGTGAACCTGGGAACAAAATGGAATGGGGGCACAGTGGCCTTTGGGAAAGGAAGAATGGTCAGTGGGATGCATATTCATGGTTTTGTGAAGACAAATAAAGAGAAGATTTTTTTTTTTCTGTTCAACCTCAGTCTTATGTAATCATAATCTCACATACATTTTGAGTACTTAGGATACAGGACACGTGATGCTAAGTGCTTTCCATGAATTATTTCAGTCGTGACAAGGTAGGAACTATGATATCTCCATGTACAGATGAAAATGCTGTTTTAGAGAGTTCAGGGAACCGCTTCTGAGTTACAGCTAACAAGTGGGGGCTGGGCTTTGAACCTTGGCAAGCTGGGGGACAGAGCCTTGATGTTGCGCTATGCGCAGACATGCTTTTTTTTTAAGATTTTATTTATTTATTTGACAGAGATTACAAATAAGCAGAGAGGCAGGCAGAGAGAAAGGGGGAAGCAGGCTCGCCGCTGAGTAGAGAGCCCGATGCGGGGCTCAATCCCAGGACCCTGAGACCATGACCCAAGCCGAAGGCAGAGGCTTCAACCCACTGAGACACCCAGGCGCCCCCGCAGACATGATTAATCCGATGTTGGCAAACTGGAGGTTGAAGAACATGCTTGTTGAATTTATTTCAGATTTACTCCTGACAGGAAATACCAATACCTTTATATCTTTTGACTTTTCCTTGCCGGAGGCATTGCACTAAAGGGTGCTTCTGTCTTCCTTCCTTTCTTTTTCTTCTTATAGAATATGCCACAGATACAGCTAAGTATGAAACATAAAATCACAGACACCTGTGTACGCATCACGCAGCTTCAGCAAAGCTTCACATTTTGCCAAATGTCTTCAAGGTTTTTAAGAGAAGAAATAAAACGCTCTAAGATGACACCCCAAAAGCAGGAACCTCCTCTGCTCATGCGTCACCTGCGGCTGCAGTGCCCCGGTTCTCCCCTGCTCCCACAGGCAGATCCCGTTCCCAAGTGTACCTTAGTCATCTCTAACTCATTCTCTGGCTCTGAAAGGAGGAATTCTTTGGGTGTGGTAAAGATTAAAAAAAAACCAAAAAACAAAAAAACAAAAATACAACTCACTTGCACGACCCAAAATGTTCCCTGGGAAATGTTCAGAAGCCATCACATGAGACTGAAGAGCTCCATCGTGGGAGTTTAATCGTGGAATCTGAGACATGGCATGGCTAGAGGAGGGGGCTACATTCGGCTGTTCCGACTCCCAGGCATCAGTCAGGGAAGAGTCAGAATCCCTTCCTGGAAAAGAAGAAGGGCTCAGTGTGCATGTGCTGGTGTGCGGTCAGTGCCTCTCCAGGTGCAGTAGAAAATGGTCATCCCCATATTGATGCTTTGGGAGTCTGATGGGAGATGGGTCTCTGGCTGGGATGGCATTTCAATTTGTCCTCATCTTTGAAGGCCCCAAAGGAAAAGGCTCTTCAGTGCAGAGACAACAAAGGCCAGAAGGATGAAAGCCTCGTGAAGGAGGACTATTCCAATGTGATTAGAGCAAAGAGACCCACTGGGACATAAGGCTGGAAAGCAAGAGTGAGGGCGGGTCACACAAGGCACTGAATTCCTGGTAGAGGAGTCTGGAATTTATGCTGCAAGCAGTGGAGAGCTGAAGAGGCTCTGAGTGAGGGTATCACTGGACACCCACACTTCTGTGGCATTTTCAGGTAGATAAAGTATTATGTGGTTTTAGTATATGGTAATATCCAGGTGGCCTTGCAAGAAATCATGAGGTAGTAGCCTAAGACTCACGTATAGAAGAAGACTCATTTATAGGATATCTCACCCTTAATCTCTGAGTGCAGTGGGAGTTATACAGATAGATTTAAGAGATGTGTGGTGAGTATATGAGAGAGGCTCATAAGCCTCTCTCATATTCTCATCAGGGGTAGAGGGAGAGGGAGAGAGAGAATTTCAAGCAGACTCCCTGCTGAGTGAGGAGCATGACTCAGGGCTTGGTCTCTGGACCTTGAGATCATGACCTGAGCTGAAATCAGGAGTCTGATAATCAATGGACTGACCCACCCAGGCACCCCAGCCTCTCATCTTTATTGCACCAAACTATAGCAGAGCCAACTCCTATTTCTCATTCATTCATTCAGCAAACATTTACTGGATGTGATTCTATATGAGGAACTGACCCAGCTGCAAGGATACAATGGTGAAGATGATGTCTCTGTCCTCATGCACCTCATGTTCTGGTCGAAGAGAAAGAGAATAGCTGTGAAGGGCATTCTCCCTCTGTAAAATGCCTTGAGATGCTGGATAAAATATAATAAATACCTTAAATTTTCTTTTTTTCATTCAAGGAGGCTGTGGTTTGGAGAGGGACAGATATACACACCAACAATGAAGATGCTGTGGGGTCATTGCTACCATGAAGGGCAGCAGAAGGCATCCAGGGAGAATCTAGGAAGCAGTGTCTGAGCCCATCGGGGGAATCCAGGCATGCTTCACAGATGAGAAGGTGCTTACATGAAAATTTGATGAGTAGGAGTTCTTCCAGGGAGACAGCAGGAAGAGGGAAGGGCACACAGATTAAACAGGAAGGGAGTAGGGGAAGGAGCAAGGGGAAAGGGAAAGAAGAAGAGGAAAAGAAAAGACATTAACCCATGAGAGAACATGGAAGGGGAGGGTGTTCCCTGAATAGGGAGTGCTCCTATGAGCTTAGACAGGAGAGCATGTGAGTGTGGGTACTCTTAGGATATGATCTTGGCTGGACTGCTAAGCAGGGATCAGATCATGAAGGGGCTCATGGGTCACACTCTGTTGCTAAGATATATTCCCAGGGAATTTGGAGCATGAGTGTAACGGGAGGACTGCTCTATGTTGAAGTGCTCACTCAGCAATAAGAGACTCCCATCCCCATTCCAGGAGCTGGGAGCAATTGTGGAACCCCCCCCCAAAATACATGGGGTCTTCATATAATGGTGCTCCTTAACTGGAGGATATTTCTGCCCCCAGGGACATCTGACAATGTCTGAAGACCTTTCTGGCTGTCACAGATTGGGGAGGAGGGGAGGCGGGGCAGGGCAGGGGAGGGAGTTGCTACTGTCATCCAGTGACTAGAGCCCAGGGATGTGGTTAGAATCCTGTCAGGCACAGGGCAGGCCTCATAATGAAGGATGGTTCAGTCCCAAGTGTCAGCAATGCTGACGTTGTGAAACCCTGTCACAGAGAGAGCAGACCCAAGTGTAGAATGAATCTTGATCATTAGTGCTCTTTCAGCAACTCTGGTAAGCACTTACAAGCAGAGAACATCTGTATTTTCCTACATTTTCTATATCTTCCTGATTGCCCTTACTCTTGTCAAAACACCCTGCATTCTGCTTTCATAGGGCAAATCATAATTCATGATGTCATAATTATTATATAAACACATACTATATAATACATAATTTGTGTGTTTTTTGTTTAATATCTGCTTCCCTTATGAGACTAAAAGCACCATGAGAAAAAGGCCACTTCGCCTGCCCCAGCCCCAGACCCCAGCAATAATGTGGAGCATGTTGTTAGCACTCAATAACGTATGTTAATACATAGAGAGTTCAGGTAAGGGGGCAGGGAGGATGAGACATATGAAGCCGTTCTAACAACTTGGGCCGATATAACAGGGTCACAGCAGACATAGAGATGGGGCGGGTCACTGCTCAGCTTTGTGGAGGCTAACGCTGATTTGAGTTTGAGGCTTTAAGCAGGGAGAGTGGCCTCCTAGCCCAGGCTGGTGGGCTGACTCTGCATGTGGCACTCCCCTCCCACTCAGCCTGGCTACTGAGCAAATGAGCTGGTGCTTTTGGACCCGGGAGTTTCTGCCAACCTTGCAGTCTCCCTCCCACCAACCCACCCACACCCTGCGGCCCGCTTGACAAAAAGCAGCCTGCAGAAGCATCCCTGCTGGTTGCCATAGAGAAAGGAAACAGCAGAAAGTCAAACACAGGGATCATCCAGTAATGACCGTGCGGCCGAGGAGGTCCTGGACCACGTGCACTGCAGCACCATTCACAATGGCCACGGTCCCAGAACAACCCAAGCATTCATCTATAGATGAAGAAATAAAGAAAATCCTGCCATTTGCGATGCCACGGATGAATTTGGAGGACATTGTGCTAAGTGAAATAAGCCAGTCATAGAAGGACAAACACTGCGCGGGTCCACTTTTTACAGGAGCTACCTAAAATCCTCAGTCATTGAGGCAGAGAACAGAGTAGTGGTTTTCCAGGGGCTGGGAGTCAGGGAATGGAGGATTACTGTTCAATGGGTATAAAGTTTCAGTTACACTAGATGAATAGGTTCTAGAGATCCACTAAGTAACATAGTAGCTATACGTAACAACAGCATTGTGCTCCTATATTTCTTTTTTTTTTTAAGATTTTATTTATTTATTTGACAGACAGAGATCACAAGTAGTCAGAGAGGCAGGCAGAGAGAGAGGAGGAAGCAGGCCCCATGCAGAGCAGAGAGCCTGATGCGGGGCTCGATCCCAGGACCCTGGGATCATGAATGACCTGAGCCGAAGGCAGAGGCTTTAACCCACTGAGCCACCCAGGCGCCCCTCAGTTATATTTCTATAAAGCTGTCAAAAGAGAGAGAGAGAGAGAAGCCTATCTGTTCAAATTCACATGGAAGTGAGAAAGAACTAAGAACTTTCATGGCTGATTATTTCTTGAAGGGTGATGCTTCACTAAAACCCGCAGAGCTGTGGATGGGAGACCTGTGAGAGCAATGAAAATGTCTCTAAGCTCAGCTGCCTTGTTGAACTCAGAGCTTTGCCCTGGGAGCTGCATCCCTGTAGAGTACTGGAATCTTATGCAAAATTTTCTAGAAGAGATGGCATTAAAGAAGGAAATTGCAAACAAACAAACAACAACAAAAAAAAACCTTAACATTAAAGAATGATCAAAGAATTTTCATCTGTGGGAAGACATGGTTTGTCCCCAATGTACACTTTCCCTAACTGACATTTAATTTTTGTCTCCAACCTTGATAATAAACAAGAGGATCCTAATGCAGATAGCATTTCCACAAACAGCTCTGTTGTATCACATTTGAAGATATTAATTCTAATCTGTTTCTCCTGATGCATTTAAATTCAATCTAGCTTACTTCCATTTTAAAAACGGTCTGTTTCTTCTAAGTGTATTTCCATATCCTTGCATATAAAATGGGCATTATTGTTTGCTATGGAGGGAAACACAAAGCCATATACAGAGGCTGCCATCAAAGATATTTATAGGAGAGACACTGGCTCTGGAGAAAACCACAGACCTCAAGCTGGGAAGCCTTGTCTGAGGTTGTCCTGCCTTTCTTTCCTTGGACTGGCAGAAGTGAAGTGGGCAGTCCTGATCAGTCCTCCCTGCAGGAATATTTTATCTTCTTTCACTATGACTCACAGGCCCTGGGAATGTCTCCCGAACTGCAGTCTCGGGGTCTGGGGAGCTGCAAAATGCCATGGCTAAAAAATGAATTGCAGCTGATGAGGAAGGTGTCTAGACACAGCTGCAGAAGGGGTGAGCTAAGGATAAAAGAGGCAACCAAGAAAAATCCTTTTTAGTCTGAAAAATGAGGCATGAGAAAGTCAGGGGAAGTAAGTTTTGATTGCATCCCTTGCCCAGAGAGAAAACAGCAGAACAATTTAATTTTGAATTCTTCTTGAGTCTTCTAACGAGGCAACATTTCCAGAGAAAAATAAATTGCTGATAAAAGTCACGGGGCCTTGGGTAAATCTGGAAAACAAGAAGTCTGGGGAAGATTTGATTACAGTTGACAGCAGAAATGAGGGATTTCAAAGTCCTGTGTGCACCCGGTTTGCCTAATTACTGATTTTGGGGGGGGGGTTGATTTGTTATATTTAGAAGATATTTGGAAACCATGGAAATTTTAGCAAGATATCTCATACTTGTATAGCTCCTGTGATCCAATTGCTTTACAATTGTTTGGACATGTTTCCAGGAGGAAACTACGGGAAAACTAGATGTTAATTTCTGAATATGTGAAACATTGCCTTTAGAACACCGAGTCCCAGACTTCTAACAACCAACCACCATTTTCCTGATTTTTGCTGTATCCCAGAGACTGCCTACTCTTAGCCATCTTTAGTATTTTCTTTAAGTTGTTTCATTAAATCTTTTACTTTGAAGGAAACTTTATGTCAATCACTTAAATGCCGCAAAGAGAAAGTAAATGTAAAATTGAGTACAATGAAAATGAGACTTTATTTAATTTGCCCTAAATACCAGGAAGCTCTGAGCCTGTTCTTTGTTAAAAGAACTTGGTGAAAACAAAAGACTAGCAAGACTTGGAGCCTTAAAGTACCAAGATTCTAAACTGAGCCTTTCTCCTTGGTTATGCCGGAAGGGCTGAGAGATTGGAAAAGGGACCACAGCTTCTCTGTCACTGTGAGAAACAGTGTTCGTGACTGTTTTTTTTTTTTTTCTTTAAGATTTATTATTCATTTTGAGAGAGAAAGCATGAGCGGGGGTGGGGAGGAGCAGAGGAAGAGGGAGAAAGACTGCTGAGCAAGGAGCCTTACTTGGGGCTTGATCCCAGGACCCTGAGATCATGACCCTAGGCAGAGGCAGATGCTTAACCAACTGAGCCACCCAGGTGCCCTGGTGTTCAGGACTTCTATGTCCTAGAGGGGTCAGTCACCAACCCACACTTCTGGAAATGTTGCTGTAGAACTAAGAAGAGGCTTGCTCCATGTATTCAGGAAAGCCAGCCTAGAACCAAGGGATGGGAACTTCCAAAAAGCATCTGATGGGTGAACACAAGCAAGCCACTGCTGCAGCAGCACTGCCAGTGAGAAGAAGAGTCAGCCTTCAAAAAGTCATGGCAATCCAAAATAGGCAAATCCACAGAGACAGCAAGCTGACTAATGGTTGACAGGGGCTGGAGGTGGGAAGGAAGGATCAGGAATAGGGAATGACTGGTCATGAATGTGGGGTTTCTCTTTGCAGTGATGAAAATGTTCCAGAATTAGAAAGGGGTCATAGTGGCCTGGTGCAGTCACTGTGGGAGACAGTATGGAGGTTCCTCAAAAAATTAAAAATAGAACCACCCTATGATCACTTTACTGGGTTATTTACCCAAACAATACAAAAACATTAATTTCAAAAAGACATGTGGACCTCTCTGTTTATTGCAGCATTATTTACAATAGCCAAGTTATGGAAGCAGGCTAAGTGTACATCAAGGCATGAATGGATAAAGAAGATGTGATACACACACACACACACACACACACACATACACACATACACACACAATGGGCTATTACTCAGCCATCAAAAAGAATGAAATCTTGCCATTTGCAACAACATGGATGGATTTAGAGGGTATAAGTCTAAGTGAGATCAGAAAAAGACAAACACCATATATGTATTTACTCATATATGTATTTTAAGAAACAAAACAAATGAACAACACAGCAGAAGAGACAAGCCCAGAAACAGACCCTTGACTGTAGAGAAAAAACAGATAGTGATCAGAGGGGAAGTGATGGGGTATGGGTGAAATAGAGGAAGGGCTTAAGAGTACACTTATCATGATGAGCGCTGAGTAATGAAGAGAATTGTTGAATCGCTGTCTTCTACACCTGAAACTAATTTAACATGTTGGGTTAACCATACTGGAATTAAAATAGATTTTTTAAAAAGTGATCAAGGTTACACAAACTACCATGTGAATATATTTTTAAGAATCACTGAATTGTACACATTAAAATGATAGATATCATGATACGTGAATTATATCTCAATTAAAATGAAACAAGATGGGATTGGGAGGAAGACAAAACAAAAGAGACTCTTAATGTCATAAAACAAACTGAAGGGGGTGGGGGGTGGGGTTACATTATATGCTTAAATAAAAAAAATAAATTTAATAAAATTTAAAAAAAGGTAATTAGTGCTTCTGATTACTGTAGACATTTGTGCCCATCTCCCAGGGATGCCAGGAGTAGGTAAAATGACCTCTCTTTTGCCTTCGATTGAGATTTCTCATGTAACTTATTTATGAGAAAACTTTTCAAGGCTATAGGACACTTGAATTGACTTCTATATTAGACTGTATACCATTAGCCATTTCTTTATATTCTCTTCTTCTATGACATGCTCTTCTGGTTCCCTGCCTGAGAAATCTTCCCCAGAGAACCTTTCCTGGGTACAGCATAGTGAGTATATGTTCAAGACTCTTGGGTTGGAATTCGGGCTATGCTACTTACTAGTTTTGTGGCCTCAGGGCAAGTATCCAATCTGCCTTGGTTTCCCTCTCTATAAGAGAGATAAGGATAATATTCTTTCTATGTTGTTACAAATGATAGGATTTCCTTTTTAATAATGCTGATTAACATTCCTTTATACATATATGCCATATTTTCTTTCTTCATTCATCACTGATGGGCACTTGGGATGTTTCTCTATCTTGGCTCCTGTAAATAATGCTGCAAGTGAGGATAATATCTCTTTGAGATTTTGATTTCAAATCCTTTGAGTATATGCCTAGAAGTGGGATTCCTGGATCATATGGTAATTCTATTTTTATTTTTTTTTCTGTGAAACCTTTACATAGTGGCTGGACAAATTTACATTCACACCAACAGTGCACAAGGTTTCCATTTTCTTCAGATCCTCATCAACATGGATGGGCCTAAAGGACATTATGCTAAATGAAATAAGTCAGACACAGAAGGAGAAATACTATATGATTTCATCAGTCCAAGTTTCATCTGTACAAGATAAATAAATCCTACTAATCTAATGCACAGCACAGAGGTTGTAGTTAACAATGCTGTGTTGTGGTCAAAAGTTTTCTAAGAGGGTAGGTCTTAGGTTGAGCTTGCTTAACACATGCCCATGTGCACACAAGTAATACTCCTTCACAGACACTGGAGAGAGGGGATGTACATAATATGGAGTGGTTGGGGGACACATAGATGGCTCAGTCAGTTAAGTGTCTGCCTTCAGCTCAGGTCAAAAGCTTGGGGTCCTGACATTGACCCTCATGTGAAGTTCCCTGCTCAGTGGAAGTCTTTCCCTCTCTCTGCCCCTTCCCTTGATGGTGCTCTCTTTCTCTCTCAAATAAATAAATAAAATCTTTAAAAAATACATGGGTTGGTTGGTATAATGTTGGCCCATGATACTCATGATGGTTAAGGGAAATTATGACTGGAGCTTCTGTTCATCCTCCTCAGTTTCCTTAACTCCCCTTTCTACTCATTCACATTTTCTGTAAATAAACCCCTTTATTCCAGAGACCTCTACAACAACTTCTTCTATTGGCTTCCAAAGGAATATCTTTAGGTCCTTTCTTGTTCTGCAATGCTTTTGTTATGTTTCCAAACCTCCCTTGGTTATCTTTCCACTTTCCATTGGTGCTTCAAATTCAGTTCATGTGAAATAGAATTTGTTGTCTCATTTCCTGACTCAAATCTGTTTTTTTCTTTTTTTGCCACTTTAGAGCTAATAAGTCCCAAGCAGAACCAGCCCCTATGCTAATATGTATTTTTCATGAATTAGTGCATATCACCCTCACAATAATTCTATGTACTACTAGTATCCTCTTTTATATGTGGAGAAATGGAGGTTGGGGGTGTTAATTAACTCGCTTAAGAACACTCAGGTTGGAAAAGATGGCTTCAGAACTTGAATTCAGACCCATTCAGCTCAAATGCCCATTCTCCTCATTACTCTGCCAGTACTGTCTTCCAGATATTCTTGATGGCTGACTTTTCCTGCCTTCTCCCAGTGTTCTTTGACTCTTCCCACTTCTCATTGCTATAGTCAGTCATTCACCAATCTGTCCATTTGGCCTTGAAGAATATTTATTAAATCTCTTCCTTCCTCTCTATTTCTAGATGTTCCTTTGTCTGCCTGTTGGTTTTAATTGCTCCTGAGCTCCCACTTGTTACCCTTCATCCAATCTTCAGTTCATGTTACTGTCAAGGTAATCTTTGAAAATTCAAACCTGATTATGTTATCACCTTGCTCAAGAGCCTTCTAAGATACTTTTGGTTGAGTGGGATAAAATCTGAGCTCCTCAATATGGCACAGAAGGTTCTCCAAATATATCTTCTGTCTATCTTTCCAGGCCCCACCTCCCTGCCTCCTTCTCTTCACGTTGTCCTGTTTATACATTCTTGTTATTGTGGGAACTAGGATACTCTCCATTTAATTAATCTTTTGTTTGCATAAGAATCATGTCTTCATTCAACAAGTACTTACTCTGTTTTTAAATTTATCTAGTATACACTCTCACACACACAAGTGCATTTAAATACTGGTGAAATCTTAATCATATTGTGTCAATGTCAATTTCCTGGGTTTGATAATGACTGTATATAGTTGAATAAGTTGTAACCAGTGAGGGAATCTGGATGAAGTGTATGCAGCCCTTCTCTGTACTATTTTTAGCAACTTTTCATTAATCTATAATTCTCAAAACTTAAAAAGTTTTTTTTTAATGAATGTAGAATTGTGTTTTCTGCCCAGGAAGCAGAATGAGAAAAATAGTAAGACATGAAAGTACTATACCATTAAATTATTATATGGTTGTATTATATGACTCCTCTTGCCTGCTCTTTGAGCCTGGGCTGTGGGGTATATGTTGGATTTCATCTTGGAAAGAAAAGCAAAATCCTTTCTGGCACTAGAACAAAGACTGGGTTTTTGAACCAGACAGCTCCACATTGGATTCCAGTTCTGCTGTTTATAAACTAAATGAACTTGGGCAAGTCACTTAACCCTGAGCCTTACTTTCACCATAATTATAAAAAATTATGATCATATGACCTACTTCCTAGGGGATTTTGGGATATTTAAACAAGAAAATGTATATAAACAAGTAATGTATTTAAACGGAACAGAATGTACTTAGCTTATAAATAAACATGCTTGACTTCTTTCTCCAAGGTTACATCAACAAATCCCGTTGGCTCTTCTTTTTCTCCTGTTAGCACTATCTTTGACATGTATCCAGAGCCTCTTACTTCTCACCTCTACCTACTTCATTCCAGATGCAGTTATCACCCCAGTGAGTCGCTCCAACATCATCTTAACTGATTTCCTTGCTTCTG
The DNA here is from genome assembly GCA_003697995.1 of Taxidea taxus jeffersonii. NCBI lineage: Eukaryota > Metazoa > Chordata > Mammalia > Carnivora > Mustelidae > Taxidea > Taxidea taxus. The sequence continues at coordinate 46,427 of ML108443.1, forward strand.
CCTCACTACCTATCTTACCTTTAATCTGAACACAGCAGCCAGAGTTATCTTGTCAATGTATAGATAGAATCTTATTCCTCTGATTAAAATCCTCCAATGGGTTCTCCCCTTATTCACAGTAGAAGGCAAAACTTTTGAACGGGCTTCCCATTGTCCCTGTCCTTCCCCACTTGCACACAGCCACATACCTCTGAGGTCCTATCCTCTCTCCCCGCCTCTCATACTCAGCCCTGGGATGCTCCTAGTCCAGGACCTTTGTGCTGGCATTTCCTTTGCCTGGACTATTCCTCTCCTAGATGCTTTAGTTCCACTTTGCAGCCAATGCTCAGAAGTCATTCTCATCAGGTCATCTTAATCGCCCTACTTAAACCTGCAATCCCCATCTCTTCCTCCTCTGTTGTTTCCCACACTGCTTACCACTTTTAACGTGCTTTGTAACTTATATATTGTCTGTCTCCCCCACAGGGATGCAAGTTCCATGAGAACAAGTTTGCTTATCACTATGTCCCAGTGTGTAAAATGGTCCCTGGTAGATAGCTGGCCCTCAATAAATCTTCCAAGTGAATGAATGAATGAATGAATGAATGCCAGAAGAATGAACAACATGAGCACAGCCACAGAAGTGTGGAAGAACATGGTCCATTCAGGAAATTGAAAGAGGATGACTGTTACCAGAGTAGAATGTGTGTGTGTGTTGCGGGGGGCAAGCCTTTCTCCCTCCCTTCTCAGAAAGCATCTTGAAGGATCCTTAACCCCATGCCTCCATTTCCTTACCTCCCACACTCTTCACCCTCTACCCTCTGGTTCTTTTCTCTTTTTTAAAAAAGGTTTGGGACGCCTGGGTGGCTCAGTTGGTTAAGCAGCTACCTTCGGCTCAGGTCATGATCCCAGCGTCCTGGGATTGAGTCCCACATCGGG
>RCUC01156715.1:0-54284 GCA_003697995.1 Taxidea taxus jeffersonii
CTTGGGATCTGGAGACTACCTGTCCCACCTAGGATTCTGCCCTACTTCACCACCTACACCACCACCTACCTTCACCACCTAAACACCTTTCAGGCAGGGACATCTCTCACTGGAGCAGACTTCTAAAAGTTCTGATTTTATATTCCAAGGCTATATATAACTTTCCAGTACCCAGCTTAGGGAGGCTCCCAACCCCTGCCATTTATCTTCCAATATATCCCCTCAAATTCACTTCTCCACACCTACCATTCAGAATGGTGTTACTTTTCTATTTGTAGAATTCCAGCAATTATTTTCTTACATTTCAGGCTGAATAATTCATAGGTGTTCAGAACGATTTGATGGTTACTTAGGTAAATTCAAGGGACTAGATGATAAGAGGTCCCCTACCCTTCCATCATCTTGCCTCCCTTCCCTAAAATTTACTTATTTTAAAAAATGTTCTTTTTATGTTCCAGGAAACTGCTTAGGTACTACATTATATATGGGTACCATATTTCATTGGTCTCCTTTTGCTTGTGGCACTTCCTTAGACTTTTCTTGGTTTTGATATTCTTGACAGTGTTTAGGAATATTAATCAGGTATTTTGTATATTATCTCTATACAGGGATATTTCTCATGTTTTTCTCATAGTTAGATGGGTGTTATATCCTTCTGGGAGGAAGACCATAGAGCTAAATTGCCATTGCATTATATCAAGAGTACATACTATCCTAACATGACTTATCACTATTGATGTTAAACTTGGTAACACCTGGCTTTTGTCAGGTTAGTTGGATTGCTCCACTCTAAAGTTCTTCATTTCTTCCTCTCTCTGTCTCTATTTTTATATAATACACTATTTAGAAGGAACTCATGAGAATCCAACACTTATGGAGAGGGGAGTTATGCTCTACCTACTTAAGGGAAGGTTATCTACACAAATATTATTAGGAATTCTTCTGAATGGCAGAGGTCTTCCATTTATTTTAATCATTTATTTATATTAGTATGGACTCATAGTTATTTATTTTATACTTTTAATTCAATACTATTTTATTTTCTTTCTCAGGGGTCACAGTGTTGGCCATTGTGCAGACTTGACATTTCTCCACCATTTTTTAAAGTACTTCCTTCCTTTCTTGCACTACATGTACTATAGGCTCATTTTGTTTATTTCCTATCCCAGTCCTAGAATCAGCCATGTATCCCATAGGCCCTATAGTTTTCTTTAAATTGGGAAGTTAGACTTTGAGCTCTGGATACTAAGCATGTTTATTGCTGGGGGGAGGAGGGGTGTTATTTCTTCTGTATTACTCCAATTTATGATAAAGAAATATATGTGCATATCCATTCCTGTGTATATACCCATATCTATAAATATTTCTGTATGTAAATTTATCTCAATATAGAACTACACATGAGTTTATTCTGATGTGTCCAATTCTAATCTATTACCATATGGATCATTCTAGCCTCCTCACTTCGCCTATAAATTTTCCATCCTGAAGTAAGAAACCTGACTCCTACCAGCCATTATACATTTCCTTAATTTTTCATTTCCAGGGTACATGTATAGCACTATTAGAATTATCAACTTGTATTTCCATTGGAGGTATCATTATAAGTTAGAGTGCTATGCATACATAGCACTATTAGAATTGTTAATTTTCATTTCCATGGAAAATAATTTTATCAGCTAGAGTATGTTGCTTGTATATACTTGCTTTTGCCTTAGTCTTACAGACTTCTCTCATTTCCAAAGCATTTTTATCCTGCCTCCAGTAAAGTTGCGTAATACAATTGTAATAAGTTATATGATTTTCTCACATTTGTCCATCAGAGGACTCCCCAATCTATTAAATGATTTTTAAAATAGCATACATTAATGTTCACTCTTTGGATTGTAAAGTTTTATTGGTTTTGACAAATATACAGCATAAGATATATACTGTTACCACATCATAGAGAAAACTTTATCATCCTAAAAGAACCCTGTGTTTCACCTATTCACCTTTCTCTCTGAGCATTTTATAACCACTGAGCATTTGTATCATCTCTATAGTTTTCCTTTTTACAGAATATTGTAATTAGAATCATCCAGTATGTAGCTTTTTAGAATGGCTTATTTTGTTTAGCAACATGCATTTAAGTATCAAGTATGTCTTTTTGTGTCTTATTAGTCCTTTCGTTTTATTAATGACCAATATTATATTGTGTGGATGTACCATAGTTTGCTTATTCGTTCACCTCTTAAAGTCTATGTTGGTTGTTTTCATTTTTTGCAGTTATAAATAGACTACTATAAATATTAAGCTGCAGCATCTTGTGTGAACATATGTTTTAAATCTGTTAGGTAAATACCTAGGAGCATAATTGCTGGCCCTATGGTAAGAACATGTTTAGTTCCTTTGTTAGTATGTCTATATGGACAATCATGTTCTCTGCAGAGGAAAGACAATTATTTCTTCTTTTCTGATCATTGTATCTTTCAGTTCTCCATTTCTGTCCTATATCACTTCTTTAACTTCTTTAATATTTACTCCACAGCAGGTCTACTAATCATAAATCCCCTCATTTTTATTTTTTCTGATTAAGTGATTATTCTCATTTTTGAAAGATGGTTTATCTGCTGTAGAATTCTTTCTTTTTTAAATAAAGATTTTATCTATTTATTTATTTGACAGAGAGAGATCACAAGCAGGCAGAGAGGCAGGCAGAGAGAGAGGGGGAAGCAGGCTCCCTGCTGAGCAGAGAGCCTGTTATGGGGCTTGATCCCAGGACTCTGGGATCATGACCTGAGCTGAAGGCAGAGGCTTTAACCCACTGAACCACCCAGGTGCCCCTGCTGTAGACTTCTTGATTGGTGCTTTTAATTTTGACACTTTAGGACATTTTACTCCAATATCTTCTTTCACGCATACTTTCTAATATGATATGCCTAAGTACAGTTTTTTATTGTTACTGCTATTTATTCTATTGTTTTCTGATCTTCATGAGTTTGTGGTTATTTATTCATTAATTTGGGAAGTTCAGAATTACCATTAGTAATTTAAATATTTTTCTGTTATTTACTCTCTTCTCTTTCTGATATTCAAAATATACTTTTGTATGTAAACTGCAGTTGATCCAAAGCTCTTGGCTTTTCTGGGATTTATCTTATTTTTACTTTTTAATTTTTCTTTCAGTTTTGCTGGAGAAGTTTTACTGACATTTTCAAGCTCATTAATGCTTTCCTTGGTCATGTCCATTCTACAGATGAGCCTATCAGAGACATTCTTCATTTCTGTTTTACTGTCTTACTATCTAGCATTTACTTTAAATTTTTTTAAGGGTTTCTGTCTCTCTGCCTACATGCTATGTTTATTCTTACATGCTGTCTCCTTTCTCCATTAACATACCAATCATAGGGGCTCTGGGGTGGCTCAGTTAAGTGTCTGACTCTTTATTTCAGCTCAGATCATGCTCTTGGGGTTGTGAGATCCAGCTCCTCCTTGGGCTCCATATTTGACACAGAGTCTGCTTGAGATTTTCTCTCCCTCTTCTTCTAACCTTACCCCTGCTCTCCCTCTCTCTCAAATAAATTAGAGAGGGTATGTGTTGTTGGTGAGCGCTGTGTATTGTGTAAGACTGATGAATCACAGACCTGTACCCCTGAAACAAATAATACATTATTTTAAAAAATATATTTAAAACAAAAAACAAGAATAAATGGAACAAGATTGGATTGGGAGGGAGACAAACCATAAGAGACTCTTAATGTCACAAAACAAACTGAGGGGGGTGAGAGGGAGAGGGTGGTGAGGTTATGGACATTGGGGAGGGTATGTGCTATGGTGAGTGCTGTGAAGTGTGTAAACCTGAAGTGTGTAGACCTGTACCCCTGGGGCTAATAATACATTATATGTTTATAAAAAATTAAAAAATTAAAAAACAAACAAACATACAAACATACCAATCATAGGTGTTTAAAATTCTGTGTCTGACATTTCTGCAAAGAAGACATCCAAATGGCCAACAGACACATGAAAAAGTGCTCAGCATCACTTGGCATTAGGGAAATACAAATCAAAACCTCAGTGAGATACCACCTCATGCCAGTCAGAATGGCTAAAATTAAGAAGTCAGGAGATGACAGGTGTTGGGGAGGATGCAGAGAAAGAGGAACCCTCCTCCATTCTTGGTGGGAATGCAAGCTGGTGCAGTCACTCTGGAAAACAGTATAGGGGTTCCTCAAAAAGTTGAAAATAGAGCTACCCTATCACCCAGCAATTTCACTACTGGGTATTTACATGAAAGATACAAGTGTAGTGATCCAAAGGGGCATGTGCACCCCAATGGTTATAGCAGCCATGTCCACAATAGCCAAACTATGGAAAAGACTAGATGTCCATCAACAGATGAATGGATAAAGAAGATGTGGTGTGTATATATATATATACACACACATACATACAGTGGAATATTATGCAGCCATCAAAAATTGAAATGTTGCCATTTGCAACAATGTGTTTGGAACTGGGAGTATTATGCTAAGCAAAATAAATTAATCAGGAAAAGACAATTATCATATGATCTCACTGATATGAGGAATTTGAGAAACAAAACAGAGGATCTTAGGGGACAGGAGGGAAAAATGAAACAAGAGGAAACCAGAGAGGAAGAGACACTTTAAGAGACTCTTAATCTCAGGAAACAAACAGAGGTTTGCTGCAGTGGAGGGGGTGAGGGATGGGGTGAATGGGTGATGGACATTGGGGAGGGTATGTGCTATGGTGAGTGCTGTGAATTGTGTAAGACTGATGAATCACGGACCTGTACCCCTTAAACAAATAATACATTATATGTTAATTTAAAAAAAAGAACTTCAACATAGAATTTATAAATATCTCAAAAAAATTCATGTCTGCTAATTCCAAAATCTTCATCATATATGAATCTGATTCTTAATCTTGCTTTGTCTCTTCATATGGTGTTTTCTCGCTTTTTGGAATACCTTGTTATTTTTCAGTGAAACCTGAACATGGTGTATCAACAGAAACTGAGGTGTGAGGCCTTTAGTGTGACAATCTATGTTAACTTAGAAGTTGAGTACCGTTTAATGTTTGTTGTAGTTTCAGGTTAAAGGCTTCAGGTTTCTTTCATTTCCTTCTCTTTTGACTTTGGGCTTTCGTAGGCCCTCCTCCTGAGAGAGACTGCATATTATAGTTCTTTCAGCTGTGCACCATTGTTTTTATACAAAGGTCTTTTTTTATGGGGTGATCAGGTGTGGAGGAGTGAAAGTTTTCTGTAGTCTTATGGTTAAACTCATTCTTTTAGTTGTACTGGCATCAAGACTATGGCATTCAGACTATTTTCCATTGGTATAGATTCCTTCCCACTCACTCAGCCCCTTGCTGAGACAAAAATGCTAGAAGGGGATAGATTGGGAGGACTACTCTTCCACACTGTGATCCGGCTCTAATAAAATTGATGCCCCTGAAGGCTATGACTTTGTTAGGGAGAAGCTTAAAAGAAATCCACATAATCACTTTTTTTTTTCCCTCTGTCAGAGTCTAGTGGGTATCTTTCTCAGATTTCTACCATCAGATCTGGTGGAATTCCTGAGGTAAAGTCTGTGGAAATGTGGGGGACTCCACTGAGAGTCCCCCTGCTCCAAGGAGTTTCTCACTCTTAAATTAATACACATTCAACCTCCAGCAGTTTGTCAAAATGACTCTTTAAAACAATCTGAGGGTTTTGAAGGGGCAGGGGTGGGAAGTTGGGTGAGCCTGGTGGTGGGTATTATGGAGGGCACATATTGCATTGAGCACTAGGTGTAGTACCTAAACAATGAATTCTGGTACACTGAAAAGAAGTTAAAAAAATAAAAAAAGTTATGATAAAAAAAAGACAAGAAAAAAATGACTCTAAATTTCTCTGCTACTTTATACTTTAAGCAGCTTCTGCTCCAGGTAAGCAGATCGTGTCTGTGGTGCTCTTGATATGCCTGTGTCTTCAGATTTTAGAGTTGTGGTTTGTTCTGCAACTTTAGTTCCTGTGGGCCAAACAATAAAGTAGGTTAAGTGTGAATCGCTTTTTCTTGTTGGTACATTGGAAATGACTTATAAGCTCTTTATATATTGGGACTGAAGCAATAAGTCCTCTAGATCATCAGTATTTAAACCTTTTTCCTCTTCCAAGATGTTAAAGCTTTTCTTTCTGAACATTGCTTTTGTTAAATCACCTATATATCCATGCAGTATTTTCATGTTTTTTCAGTTGTCAGTTTATTCTAGTGTAACTTGGTATATGTTTTGTGAAAGGATTAGGAAGAAATATTTTACTAAACTTGGCAAGTATTGAGGCATTTCCTCAAATTGCATTTATTGATTTGTAATTTAATTCTTTGACTCTAGTTTTATAAGTTTGATCTTTTGCAATGTAATATGTTTTCATTTCCCACCATATGGTCTATCTTGATGAGTAGTCATTATATAATTTTTTAAACAACTGTGAATTCTAGAGCTGTAAGATGTAGAGATGTTTAATTGAGTTTTGCTCATTGTGTTGTTGAGGTCTTCTATATAATAATCAATTTTTATCAGTTTTATCAATTACTGAGAGATAGTTGATAAATTTCCCCACTATGTTTGCAGATTTATCTTAAGTTTCTGTTTAGTTTTTTTTTTCATATATTTGAAAGTCATTCATATGCAGTTATTCCATTTTTTAAAAAAACAGTTGGGTTTAGCTCTTGTGCTTTACTCTGTATTTTCTGTTAACCTGTTCCAATTATTATTTCTTTATAAATACATTTTTTATAAATGCCTTGTTTCCTATTGAGTAGTATTATTGTTATTATTTTATAATCAGTTCTTTCTCCTTTATTGGCTTTTTTAGCTATGTATCTTTATATTATTTTTAATGTTTGCTGAAGGGATTGAAGGAGTAATTTTGTTTGTACCTTTCATACTTTGTGCTGTTTTTATCATATATAATACTTAAACATATATTTTTAACCCCAACATATCTATGTATGCTATTGTTTTTCATGCACATTTGTTTACTTTTATCAGAAAAGTTGCAAGGAGTGTATGAAAAAGTCTATTAAAACTTTCCCAGATCCAATAGTTTTTAACATTTGGTCACATGTGCCTTATAATTTCTTTATATCATTTATGAATAGATAGTATGTGCCAAGTTTTTAAGTGTCTCAAATTCAAAATCATCTTGTTCACTTAGGGAAGAAAAACCATAAATTGGAATGGTAATATACAAAAGGTGGTTTGGCAATATATGCCTAGTGTAATTTTAAAATTATTTAAATCTTTCTTTCAGTGTAGAAATAAATATTATGAAATTAACCAGGGTTCTCTGCAGAATGCAGGTATTTTAACATTAGCTTTATTTGTCTTAGTTACAAATAAGGAAAATTTAAAGTTAGGCAAGATTAAATAAATTGTAATATGTCCGTTTGATAGAATATTAGACAGCAATCTATGGTAATGTGGGTAAATTTCATGATACAGTATTAAGTGCAAGCAGGGTAAAAAACTGTATGTTTTATGCCATTTGCAATGATGTGGATGGAACTGAGGGATATTATGCTAAGTGAAATAAGTCAATCAGGGAAAGACAATTACCATATGATCTCACTCATATGTGAAATCTAGGAAACAAAACAAAAGATCGTATGGGAAGAGAGAAAAAATAAAACAAGATGATGTCAGAGAGGGAGACAAACAATAAGAGACTCTTAATCATAGGAAACAAACAGGGTTGCTGGAGCAGGGGGTGAGGTAGTTGGGTGATGGACATTAAGGAGGGCATGTAATGTAATGAGCACTGGGTGTTATCTAAGAATGATGAATCACTGACCTCTACCTCTGAAACTAATTATACATTGTATTTTAATTGATAGAATTTAAATAAAAATCAATCATTCAATCAGTCTTTTGGGAGCAGCATTAGAAATGAAGTTAAATAATGAAACCATGTGCCAAATTGCCTTTGGCATAGGTCTGACTAAGATTAGTGTCTTATTTTGAACTAATTGCCCTTTTAGAATCAAGAATGATTTATGTCAAGTCATTCACAATTATCATCATCATCATCACCATCTGAGTACCTGCCATATGCTATGAATTTCATATGGCAGATGGTTTATGTATCACCCCCCCACATTCTTATAATAATTCTCCAAGATAAGTAAATAAAGTTTGATACAAAGAAAGAAAGAAAGAAAAGAAAAGACATTTGGGTAAATAGAAAGCCTGGGTTCAAATTGTGAGTTAGTCCAATGGAACCATGAGTAGTTACTCAATACTTTAGTTTTCTCATCTGGAAAATGGCTTAGTAATAATACTTAAGCCCTGGATTGTTGGAAAGAGTGAATTAATTAATATAAACAAAGCATTAGAAACAGTGCCTGGTATAGAGTACTATCTGTACATATTAATTGACAGTGTATATGAGATAACATGTCTGATTGGCTAACAGGAAAATTTATAAGCAATCCTAACTGAATGTGAAAACTCACTATAAATATAATGAGGTAAACTTTAATGTTTAAAATATTTAGAATTATTGTAATAGATGAGTGTAACATATTAAGGAACTTTGTTTTGTGAACAAATATACATTAGTTATAGTATGAGTACTATAATAGGATGACCAGGTATCCCAGTTTTCTGGGATAGTCTTAGTTTTTTGTGTGTTACTCTGAAGTATATGTTAATGGCCACATACTTTTACTCTAAAAGCTATCTTGGGTTAGATACTAAAGTATGTGCTTACCTTAGTAATTACATCTCTTAACCTCCATGTTAGCTTATAAAATGAGAAATGCTAACCGTTACAGCTGAAGTCAAGTAAGGAAAAAAAAAAGTTTAACCACTCTCCAAATGCAAACATTAAATTTCCTACTCATATTTACTTTGTCCAGTCTTACAGTTTACCTGTAAAATTATATTACTTCAAATAAGATGGTCATTGAAAAATCCCAAGAAGTATTACTATGGAGATTATGAAAGAGAAATATATATATATCTATATAGCACAGCAAATTGGATGAAATTTGTGTTGTAGAACTGTAATCAACATAATCATTGATTTTTAAAACAACTATCATAGGAGCAATTTATTTTTATTTTTAATTTTATTTTAGATTTATGTGAGAGACAGAGCATGAGCAGGGGGAAGGGGAGAGGGGTAGAGGGAGAGGGAGATACAGACTTCCTGCTGAGCCAGGACCTTGACGAGGGACTCAATCTCAGGATGCCAGGATCACAACCTGTGGTGAAGGCAGACGCTTAACCTACTGAGCCATCCAGGCCCCCAGAGACAATTTAAATAGTCAAAAAAATCCAGTTGCCTGGCAACTGATTATAAAACTCCAAATAATAAAAAAGTATGCAATAATTTTTTTTCCTATCTGTAACTACTGTATTTCTTTTGGATGGCTTTTTAAATACAAAACTGTTACGCATATCTTTGAATTGTAATTATGATAGTCAACTTAAGTCTGTTTACCCCTCAAGGATGCTATGAACATTACATTCATAAACTATTTTGATATCCTTAGAAGAAATACATATAAATAATATGCATTGTTGGGAATAGAAATTATTTACCTTGGGAATCTGACTTCCACATTGTATAGTGCCAGTAAGACAGTTTACATATGACTGGGAAAAACGATCTTTGAAATACATGTTGCAATAGCCAAATTATTTATATATGTATATATATTTAAGATTTTATTATTTTATCTGACAGAGAGAGAGAGCAAGAGAGAGAACACAAGCCGGAGGAGCAGCAGAGGGAGAGGGAGAAGCAGGCTTCCCACCGAGCAGTGAGCTGGATGTGGGGCTCGATCCCAGCACCTTGGGATCGTGACCTGAGCCGGAGCAGACTGAGCCACCCAGGCGCCCCTATATGTTTTTCTTAAAATTAACTCTTAAAGCTCACCCAGAATGAAGTATTATATATTATGTTGCAGGTCTCTTCAACCAAAACCAATCATAAATGTGCAATTGCAAAATGTATCTTTAACTTCTTCAACCTCTAATTTCTCTTCTGTTTTCCTCTATGACAGACACTAATCACCATGTGAGTCACATTAGACTCTCATGATTGCTCCTGTTCAAAATAAGTAACTGTGTTAACACAAAGTTTGAACTCTCAAAGCAGACTTTTGTGAATCATGGATCTAACCAATCGCCACATTTTATTAATAATCCGAAAGGTGCCAGAAAGAACACAGCAATGATATTGCATTTCCTTCTAAAAGAGGTTAGAACTATTCCTTCACTCACTATGAAACTTTGGTTTGGGTAACATACGTGTTGCCATGACATATAAAGAGATATTGTTCTCAAAAGAATCCATTTCCATTTTTATTCTCCTCAGTTTTATACTGTGTTAAAAGCTACCCAGAAGGAAGTGGTCTATATGACTATTTTCCATTCTTCCAAATCCACTTAACCCATGAACCTATTCTATTGTTCTATTGTTCTATTGTTATTCTAGTTCTTATTTTATTATTTTGGCTTTGTTTTTATTTTTTTCAATAAGAAATGAAGACAGACCAGGGACACCTGGGTGGCTCAGTTGGTTAAGCGGCTGCCTTCGGCTCAGGTCATGATCCCAGCGTCCTGGGATCGAGTCCCACATCGGGCTCCTTGCTTGGCAGGGAGCCTGCTTCTCCCTCTGCCTCTGCCTGCCTTTCTGTCTGCCTGTGCTCTCTCTCTCTCTCTCTCTCTCTAACTAGTAAATAAATAAAATCTTAAAAAAAAAAAAAAAGTTTAAAAAGAAATGAAGACAGACCAGATTTGTTTTTCCAAAAATCCATTTTAAAGCAAGGACTCTCCATTATTGTATTTCTGTAGTAAAAATCATCAGTCTGTTTACAAAGAGTTACTTCTTGGTTTCTATTACATGCATATTGGACCACTTAATGTTGCCTCACATATCAAAACAGAACTAACTAACCAACCTACCCTCCTTCCTTCCTCTGTCTCTCTCTCTCTCTTTCCCTCCCTCCCTTCCTTCCTTCCTTTCTTCCTTTTTGTAAATATGGAACACTTCACAGATTTGTATGTCATCCTGCACAGGAGCCATGCTAATCTTTGTATCATTCTAGTTTTAGTATATACATTACTGAAGTGAGCATGAAAACAGAACTACTTAAAATAAATATTTTCCCCGTTATTTAAATTGGATAATTTCTATTAGTCTGTCTGCAGTTTCACTGACCATCATGTAATCCTCTTTCATCTATTAAGTCTATCTATTGAAGTTTTCATTTCAAGCACTGTGATACGCCCTTCTAGAATTTCAACATAATTATTTTTACCCTTACCATATCAATGCTTAGATTCCAAATCTATCCAATTATTTTTTTTTAAGATTTTTTATTTATTTATTTGACAGACAGAGATCACAAGCAGGCAGAGAGGCAGGCAGAGAGAGAGGAGGAAGCAGGCTCCCTGCTGAGCAGAGAGCCGGACCAGGGCTTGATCCCAGGACCCTGGGATCACAACCTGAGCCGAAGGCAGAGGCTTTAACCCACTGAGCCTCCCAGGTGCCCCTCTATCCAATTATTTTGATCTCAGTTTCACTTCTGTCATTGACTATATTTATAACAGCTAATAAAAAGGTTTTATCTGTTAATTTAAATATTGGAGTCATTTCTGGGCTTGTTTTTTTGTTTTGTTTTGTTTTATCTTTTTGACTGCCTTTGATATTGGGCAATGGCTGTCATTTTCTTGTGTCTCCGTGTGTTAAAAAACTTTAGATTTATTTTGCTTATCAGTGATTATACATTATAAAGACTCTGAATTTTGTTATCTGTCATTTAATAGTGTTTAGTTTCATTCTAGAAAGCAAATAAATTAAGAACTGATCCTTTTTGTGTGGTGATATGTCAAATAACTCTGTTTCAGTGTTGCTCTTAGTTCATGATGAGTGCCCTAATTCCGGGACACAGTCTTTCTTCTAAGCATGAATCTTTTGGAATTTTAAATGAAATCTCAGAGTATGTACTTTGTTTCTCTAACTTGTCATATTCAAACTCCAAACTATTTTTCTTCTGTGCAGGGGGTCAGCAAAAATATCAGCTTTTTTAAAAAATTTTTATTTATTTATTTGTCAGAGAGAGAGAGCAGGAGCGAGCACAGCAGACAGAGTGGCAGGCAGAGGCAGAGGGAGAAGCAGGCTCCCTGCTGAGCAAGGAGCCTGATTTGGGACTCGATCCCAGGATACTGGGATCATGAACTGAGCCAAAGGCAGCCACTTAACCAACTGAGCCACCCAGGCGTCCGGGAAATATCATCTACCACTTGCTTTCCTTTGGAATACTGGTATCCTTAACCAAACCAAGCACTACTCATGGGGCAGTCAGTTTTGAGGGCTGTTTGTATCCAAATGTCAGGCACAATCCTCTTCATATTGCAGGACTTTCTCAATTTATACCTTCTTTGGGGCCTCTGGATTTTGTCATTTGGTATATCATATCAATAAGCTAATCTTCCTTCTAGGTTTTCTTCATTTTTCTAGGTGCTCTACACTATATAGACCAAAGGGTGATATAAAGTTGGATTTAATTTGGGGCACCTGGGTGGCTCAATTGTTTAAAGCCTCTGCCTTTTGCTCATTTAATGATCCCAGGGTCCTAGGATCGAGCCCTGAGTCTGGCTCTCTGCTTAGCGGGGAGCCTGCTTCCTCCTCTATCTCTGCCTGCCTCTCTGCCTACTTGTGAGCTCTGTCAAATAAATAAATAAAATCTTTAAAAAAAAAAAAGCTGGATTTAATTCAATGAATTACCATCACTCAAAGATTGAATCATCTCTAGTTTCTCCCTTATCTTGGGTCCTCTCCAATTATTTTAAATAGCTGTTTTAGCATATATTTAACCTATAATTAGTAACTAAATATTATATCCTTTAGGAGATAATATAAGCTACTAGGACTGAAACACCTTTTTTAAATTTTTTACATAGCTTTCTTCAAAATTCATAGGGCCAAGAAATACAAACAATCGATAAGAATATAGAAAATATGAAGGACAAAATTAGCAAGCCTGACAACAGCAGACATTCTAGCAATGTTAAAAGAGAGCACATTGTGTTCAAATGCATGTGAATTATTTATCAAAATTGACTATACACTGCACCATAAATAAAGCCTCAGAAATATCGAGGAACACTTATATGTTCTTAAGTGAAAAGTGAAATGAAACTTGAAATTCTCATTGTTTAGGAATCAGTCAGAATTCCAAATGGTTCACTGATCAAAGAACAATCATAGAAAGTATAAAATATTTGTAATTGAATAATTATAAATGATAAACCTTGTGGGCTACAAGTAGAGCTGTATTTTAAATGCATATAGTAAAAATAAATAACATTTAATGACTTCATCCTGTATCTGAAAACAGATGGGAAAGTAGAAATAAATTTCATAAAGTAAAAGGGAAAACATAGTAATGATTATAGCATCAATTAATAAAATTGAAATTAAATTTACTTGAGATAGGCTTGACAAAGCAGAAAGATTGTTATTTGAAATTGCTAATAAAGGTCATAAACCCTTGGAAAGTGGCAGGAAAAGAAGGAACAACAAAATCTGAAACACGAGTGTCAGACTTTTAGAAAAACACATCATATTGTGACTGACTAAAAAGAAATTAAAAATCCAAGTAATCCAATATCTAGTAAAGAAATAGAATCTGTTCCAAGAATTTTCTCAAAATAAAAATCTAGACCCAGAAGGTTTCACTTGTTAATTTAACAAAGCAAACTAAAATACCAAGGGTTACAACATTCTTTACTCATAGAGTGTCATACAATGTTTTCTATGAGTATATGGTAACATTATGATAAAACCTGACAAGGAAGTTACAAGAAAGTTGGCTTATTAGTCAGTTTTATCCATAAACATAGATTCAAAAATCCTAAGCAATATTTTAGCTAAATAAATACAGTGTTATATAAAAAGAGTAATATATCATGACCATTTAGGATTCTAGGGATGCAAGTTTAGTGTAAAATTTATATAGAGAATAATATTTGAACATTAATAAAATAAATGAGCAAAATCATATGATTAATTCAATATTTGCAGGAAAGGCAGGATAAAATTAAATAATTAATTCATTATAAATGAGGAAAAATTAGGAATAGAAGAGAGCTACTTTAATGAGAGTTTAAACTTATTCCACAACCATGGAAATCTGTTTGGCCATATCTACTAAATATGAATTTAGTAGATGTTATTTACAAGCTCACTATTACAAAAATTTAACTCTTTAATAAAAGTCCAATGGAAATGAGAGCAAATATCCACCAAAAAATGCACAAAAGATTGTTGTTAAACATAATTTGAGGAATATTGGAATTTTTGGGTTTATTTGACCAAAGATTTGAATTGGGCAGCACCAAACTGGAAGTGGTTAGGAGCACTCCATGCATAGGCAATAGGGGAAAGACATTTATAAAGAAGATGTAGAAGCAAAACAAGGAGCTTATTTCATTGACTATAGCTGCTTAAATAGCTCCCTTTTTTGGGAAAGGCTAGTTGGAGGTCTGTGATTGGTAGTACGCAGGTATTGATTTCTTAATCTTGACATAGTTAAATGCTTAGAGTTTGGTTTACTTACTTAGGTTGGTGAGGCGTTAGAGGGACCTCAATCTAATGACTTCCTTGTTTAATTACCTTAACAGTATTTAAATTGTTTAAATTTTCAATTAGTTTTTAAAAGAAATGTTTATTTATTATTTTTAAAGATTTATTTGTTTGACACGTAGAGAGAGAAAGAAGGAGCACAGGGAGGGATGGAGGGAGAGGGAGAGAGAAACTTTAGCAGCCTCCTCAGTGAGCTTGGAGCCCAGCGTGGGGGCTTGATCTCATGACCCTGAAATCCTGACCTGAGCTTAAACTAAGTCTATGCTTTCTCAACTGCACCACCCAGGGGCCCCTCAATTTTTAATAATTGAACAATATCAGCATATTCATAATCACTCTTACAACAAACAACATGAATTTTCATAGAGACAATAGATAAATTATTTTTATGTGATGGCAAACTATGCTGTAATGCCATTGAAGAAATTAAGATCACAGAATTTAGAACGACAATGATGAATTTCACAAATTAAATGAGAGGAAAAATCTATACATTTATATAAATATGTGATGTATACAGAGTTGGCTTTCTGAGTGTACAACCAGTGCAGTTGCACAGGGTCCACACTTGGCTTAATGTTCTAGTGTCACCATCTTGAAATTCTTAATGCATTTTGAATAAGTGCCCCAGCCATTTCATTTTTCACTGAGTCTCTGAAATTATGCAGCCAATTCTGAGTATATGAATCCATGTACATAAATGAAAAAAAAATTGGTTCTTCTAATATATGGATTACAAGTCTGGAGAGTAGTTATCTTGGAAAAAAAAGAATCAGTGATTACTGGGAGAGGTCTCTGGATATAAATATGTAAATATACTTTTTCTAGATGTAGTTCCTGATTTTATGAGTAGTCTTCATGATAATTTATTGACAGTTTTATGTAGATATGTTATACTTAATTTAAAAATTTTTTTACAAAAGATTTATTTGATACTAATGTTTTTATATCATTTATGGGAGTCTAGTGCCTTAAAATTTTCTTTGGATAATGTCAGTTATGAGGTCTCAACTTTTGGTAACAATAAGTCCATTTAATCTTCTGTCTCACAGTAGAAAACAGAATCAGTGAATGCCTGATTGAATTTACATTATCTGTATCTTCCACTAAAATATATTTTTGTGGGCTGGTTACTTATAATTAACTTTGAAAGAGAAGTATATTAACTAGTCACATTGGCAAGTTGACATATCTGAGAATTAGCAAAAAGAACAGGAATTTTATTTTTGATTCCTTTGCCTTTATAATATATATGTCCTTAATTATGAGAGATTCAAGTCAAACAGTAGTGCTCAAAATTCAGAGGAAACAATAGCATTCTAGTCCATCCAGGCAAA
Organism: Taxidea taxus jeffersonii; assembly: GCA_003697995.1. NCBI lineage: Eukaryota > Metazoa > Chordata > Mammalia > Carnivora > Mustelidae > Taxidea > Taxidea taxus. The sequence goes on from RCUC01156715.1 coordinate 15,985, forward strand.
GCTGTTGTGCTTAATGGCCCTAAAGGCATCTTGCAGTGGGACTTTAAGTGGGGTGCTGATCTTTGTGCCTCTTTGGAAATTAGTGTGTCATTTGGGAAAATCTTAAATGGAAAACAATTGCCACAAAGATTACTTATCGATGAGAATTTTCCTATTTAAGTGCTCCGTATTATATTGCATACTTTGAGCCTATGGTTTTGTGGCATATTATGGATTTATTTTTTAGAAATTGTTGCATTGAGGAAGAAAACTTTAATGGAGAAATATAAAATTAGATAAAGTTAAATCAAAGAAGAGATACTGATCATTTTAAATTCTTTATCCATAAATCATTATCAGATACATTAAATATTAAGTACTTAAAGGGTTTTTAAAATTCTTATTAAACTTTAAAAAAATTCATCCTGCTTCATATAAATACAAATATATACTTATGGCGTACAGCCAAATAGATAGAATTATAGCTTATTGTAGCAGAAATTGCAGCAGAAATAGATTTATTATCCTTAATTTGAACAACCAAAAAGTGAATATAACAGAGGAATGTATATTAATTTTTTGTTTTGAAATCCCACTTTTGAATATTATAGTGACCTTTGTTCACAAAAATAGCTAACACAATTACAATATTAGTTTTAGAGATTTTTCTTAGATTTGAAATTGCAACCAGGGTTGGCAGAACCTGACAGTCTTTGAAATTCTGCTTTTTTCCCTCACAGTCAGCCTATAGCCATAGATAAAAAATATCCATTTTCTCTCTGATTGCCATAGCCAGGGCTCTATAGTTAATGTTCTGATTTCCCAGCAGGGACACATTTTTGGAAGTTGTGCTTCAGGGTGTCCCTTTTTTTCTTACACATACTACTGGTTGACCCACTTCAGCTCACAGTAAAACAGCTGCTCCTTAGCCCTCAGCCACATGGCAAAAGCATTACAATATTATGTTTAGGCAATGATGACCATCAAATTTCATACTCATATGGTTGCCTATCCCAGCACCAGCTTCCCCCATACTTTGGGCCAAAGAACACAGTTAACTTGAAGAGATTAAAATACAACCTGATTGTAAAGCTTTCCCCCCCACCCCAAAAAACCAAAAAACAGCAAAAAAAAAAAACAACCCCCAAAACTTTCTCAATGAGAATCATTTATACAGTGCATTCCATAGTGTATGCCATACTAGGGAATTAGCTGTAATTTCAAGTAAAAGCCATCTAATAATAGCACAAGAAGGAGCAAAAGAACACAATGACAGCAGGGGAAGCTTTTGGTTAGAGATAAATGAACAAAATCAAGGACAGGTGATTCTTTGGTCAAAGCCAAGAATATGGGTGTGTGTGTGTGAGAGAGAGAGAGAGAGACAGAGAGAGAGCATGTATGTGTGTGGGTGTGTGACAGAGAGAGAGAGAGAGAGAGTGAGAGAGAGTGTGTGCACGTGTGTGCATGTATGTGTGTGGGTGTGTGTGAGTGAGAAAAAAAAGGGAGGAGGGAGAGAGAGAGTACTATCCAAACACCATAAAAACACATGTACAGTAAAGTCTAAATTCTGGAAACTATAGTTTGAGAATATCAAACTAGAATATCGTGCAAGCCAAGAATATCATGCAAAAATGAGATAATTTGCAAATTTGGTTTTCTTGAGGCTTTTAGAGGAGGAATGGAAACATTATTGGCCAGAGAACAAGAGCATAAGGATGTAGGAAAGAGAATGGCTGCCTGCTGGTTGCTTCCCAGGCAGAAGAATTCTCAAAGACATTCTTAAGAGCATGAGCTTCATGGTTTTTGATTTCTGTTCACCTGCAATCATGAAAGGCCAATGACGTTTTGGAATCTTTGCACATACTTAATTACATATAACATCTTCTGTTAAATTTTTGTGATAGTCTAAGGAAGAATTAGAAGAAAGAAAAAGAAAATCACTAGATTCAACTAGGAAAAAAAGGTGTATTATTACATTGTTTTTGTAATGGGTTCCCCGAGGTACTGATTTGTCTTCTAACTATTCTTTTATTCCCCACTTTTAATCTCCGAGTTGAACTTTTTCTTCTGTCTACTGAAGTGAAATTAAATGAAAGTTGGACAAATCTAATTGTCAATATTGTATTCTGTGGGTATGAAAGTTGACTATAGCATCTCTTCTAAAATGAAATAATCATTGTCTCACTATGAGCAGGACATTGTGATAGACACAAGGCAAGAGTATGCAGGAGATTGTAAATTTTGAAATTCCTAATTTAGTTGGAGATTGAAAAACCAGTCTAGTTTCTACATATACTGCCCCTGAGGCAGCTATTTCATTTATTTAATGTTTTATTTTATTTTTTAATTCTAGCTAATTAACATACAGTGTACTGTTAGTTTCAGGAGTAGAATTTAGTGATTCGTTACTTACATATAACACCCAGTGCTCATCCCAGATGCCTGCCCTAGTACCCATCATCCATTTAGCTCACACCCTGCCCAAAAAACTCCTTCCATCAACCCCAGTTTGTTCTCTATAGCTTAAAAGTCTCTTATGGTTTGCTTCCCTCTCTTTTTTTTCCTTCGCCTATGTTCATCTGTTTTGTTTCTTAAATTCAACATATGAATGAAATCATATATTTGTCTCTCTCTGACTTGCTTCGCTTAGCATAAAACTCTCTAGCTCCATCCACATTGTTGTAAATGGCAAGATTCTATTCCTTTTTTGTGGCTGAGTAATATTCCATTGTGTGTGTGTGTGTGTGTGTGTGTGTGTGCGCACGCACGTGTGTGCGTGCACGCATACATACCACTTCTTTTTTATCCAATCATCAGTCAGTGAACATTTGGGGTCTTTCTATAATTTGGCTACTGTTGTTTTTTTGTTTTTTGTTTTTTGTTTTTTAAGATTTTATTTATTTATTTGACAAAGAGATATAGCCAGAGAGCACAAGTGGAGTGAATGTAAGAGGGAGAGTGAGAAGCAGGCTCCCCACCAAGCAGGGAACCCAATGCAGGGCTCGATCCCAGCACCCTGAGATCACAACCCGAGCTGAAGGCAGACACTTAACAGACTGAGCCACCCAGGCACCCCAATAAAATTTGGCTACTGTAAGTATCTAAGTAACACATCTTCCTTCAAATCAATATTTTTGTATCTTTTGGGTAAACACGTAGTAGTTCAATTGCTGGGTCATAGGATAGTTCTATATTTAACTTTTTGTGGAAACTCCTCCATACTATTTGCCAGAGTATCTGCACCTGTTTGCATTCCCACTAACAGTTTGAGAGTATTTCCTTTCTCCACATTGTCACCAATGTCTTCTCTTTCCTGTATTGTAAATATTAGCGATTCTGACAGGTGTGAGGAGGTATCTTAATGTAGTTTTTTTTTTTTTTAAGATTTTATTCATCTATTTGACAGAGGAGGGTTGTACAAGAAGGCCTAGTGGTAGGCGGAGAGAAAAAGGAGAAAAAGGAGCAGAGAACCTGACATAAGGCTTGATCCAGGACCCTGGGATTATGACCTGAGCCAAAGGCAGCTACTTAGCCATCTGAGCCACCCAGGTGCCCCTCAGTATAGTTTTGATTTCAATTTCCTTCATGGTGAGTGATGTTGAACAGCTTTTCATCTGACTGTTAGCCCTCTGGATGTCTTTTTTGGAAAAATGTTCATATCTTTTCCCATTTTTTAAACTGGATTATTTATTTTTGGGGGTATTCTATTTGATAAATTCTTTTTGATTTTGGATACTAACCCTTTATCAGATATGTCATTTGAAAATATCTTCTCCCATTCTGTAGGTTGCCCCTTAGTTTTGTTGATTGTTTCCATGGCTGTGCAGAGGATTTCTATCTTGATGAAATCGCAATAGTTCATTTTTGCTTTTGTTTCCCTTGTCTCAGGAGACATGTCTAGTAAGAAGTTGCTATGGCTGAGGTCAAAGAGATTGCTGCCTTTATTCTCCTATATGATTTTGATGGTGTCCTGTCTCACATTAGGTATCTCATCAACTTTGAATTTATTTTTGTGTATGGTATAAGAAAGTGGTCCAGTTTCATTCTTCTAATGTTGCTATCCAGTTTTCCCAACACCATTTGTTGATGAGACTGTTTTTTTTCCATTGGACATTATTTTGTGCTTTGTCATAGTTGACATATAGTTATTTGTCCATTTCTGTGTTTTCTATTCTGTTTCATTGATCTGTGTGTCTGTTTTTATGCCAATACCATACTGTCTTGATGACTAGAACTTTGTAATTTACTTTGAGGTTCAGAATTGTGATGCGTCCAGCTTTGCTTTTGTTTTTCAAAATTGCTTTAGCTATTTGGGGTCTTTTGTGGTTCCATACCAATTTTAGGATTGTTGTAGCCCTGTGAAAAATGCTGGTGGTATTTTGATAGGGATTACATTAAATGTGTAGATTACTTTGGATAGTATAGACATTTTTATAATATTTTTTCTTCCAATCCATGAGCATGGATGTTTTTCCATTTCTTTGTGTCATCTTCAATTTTTCTTTTCATCAGTGTTCTACAGTTTTCAGAGTATAGATGTTTCATCTCTTTGGTTAGGTTTATTTGTAAATATCATTTTGTTTTTGGTGCAGTTGTAAATGGGATTGATTCCTTGATTTCATTTTCTGCCACTTCATGATTGGTATACAAAAATGCAGATTTCTGTACATTGATTCATGATTGGTATACAAAAATGCAGATTTCTGTAAGTTGATTCTGCAACTTCATATATCAATTCTAGCAATTTTGGGGTGGATTTTCTATATAGAGTATCATGTCTTTTATAAATAGTGAAAATTTGACTTCTTCCTTACTGATTTGGATGTCTTTTATTCCTTATTGTTGTCTGATTACTGAATCTAGGACTTAAAGTACTGTGCTGTCTTAAATAACAATGGTGAGAGTGGGCATCTCACTCTTCTTCCTGACCTTAGTGGAAAAGCTCTCAGTTTTTCCCCATTGATATTAGCTGTGGGTCTTTTGAATATCCTTTATGATGTAGAGGTATGTTCCTTCTATCCCTACTTTGTTGAGGATTTTTATCAAGAACAGATGCTCTATTTTCCAATTGGTTTTTCTACATCAGTTGAGAGGATCATATGGTTCTTATCCTTTCTTTATTAATGTGGCCTATCACATTGATTGATTGGTGAATATTGAACTACCCTCACAACCCAGGAATAAATCCCACTTGGCTGTGGTGAACAATTCTTTTAATGTACTGTTGGATTTGATGAAGCAGCTACATTCCTGTTGTTCAGGTAAACCTTTACTATGTATATATATATGTCTTTGACATATTAATTCTTATAGAAAAGTAATAAATCCTGCTTACATATTATCCATGAAAATGAATGATAAAAGTTATTCTTTAATTTCAGCCTGATATGGCTTAAATAAGCATCTTTGTTAAATCCAAGTTGAAATTTTCTTAAAGTCCTCATTAATGTCCTGCCACTCCTCCCAGATTGTCCCCTGTGTCTGTCTTTTGAGCCACAGGGAAGCTGAAAGAAAGTTCATTAGGATTTTTAAAATTCTTATGTTCTATATGAATAGCCTATCTTACCCGTATAGAAAATTATTTTCAGAACTAAAGTTAACTTATTTCATACACGCTGAAGTTGAAAAATATTACTTTGGTGGTTTGCAGAAACCACAGCAATACCAGCAATATGAAGTATTAAAATAATTATAGTTATTTTAGAAGTTAGGAGTTTCTTATTGATTATAATAATGGATTGAGGTGAGGGCATTTTCTTTGTACCCTAAGAAGCTTCAACATATAATGAAGTATAATATTAAGAAATAGTCATTTAAGGAAACAATTTCTCACTGTAGGAAATAAGGCTCTTTTATTAAAATTATGTAAGATACTGAAAGAGTCTCTTTTCCAGTAATATGATTGTTAATCAATTTCTGGTAAGAGGAAGGATTAATATTAGTTGTTCCCATTTTTTTTCTCACTTGTTTCTAGATGGTTTTAAGCACTTAGAATTCATTTTCTCTATTTTAAAAAGTCATCTGAGTGTATTGGTTTGCCCTTCTGGATCACAGAGCATATCTAGTGGGCTTTGTAGGCAATTCCTTGCCAAAGAATTTCCAGTATTATTCTTCATTCCACAGGAGACTGGGCCTTTCTTGATCTCATGTCTTCTATTAACCATTCTTTGTGGCGTTATATTTTAATGAAACCCCTAGATTGAGAACATGAGCCCTTTTAATTCTAAGTGCTTTCTGACTGGGAAGTGAAGGGACACTTATGAGTAGAACTGGAGTGTGAAATTACAACCAACATTTCATGAATTCAGCCCTCTCCTTTCCATATGCTTACTCCCCTGAACAACCACCTTGGAGGAATCCCCTTCACCTTCCAGTTGCCTTTGCATTCATGATACCTTTCTTTGCTTCCCCTGAAAACATGTTCTTAGGGAACATGAACAATATTCAAAATTTAAACAGCAATAGGCAGTATTCCTTAACTCATGATAATATTGACATGAAATAAGTAACACTTTTCCTCAAGTTTTTCTTTATGGAAGCTAAAGTTTAAGCTAAATTAGGTATAAATGAGACAGCTAGTAGAGTTTAAAATATCAATATTGAACTCCGCCTCTGAAACTAATAATACACTATATGTTAATTAATTGAATTAAAATAAAATATCAATCATTGAAGGATATTTGTGTTTTAACAAAGACATCACATAGTGATCGAGCATTAATGTCACCAAGTTATCATTCTAAGTTCTAGTAAATCCCCAAAACTATGATTTTCAATTAGGGAAAGATATGGAGACTTGGTAATGTTCATATCTATTTATCTGACTTAAAAAGTTTTTTTTTCAAGTTTGAATAAAATTTGGTACAGAGTAATAGTGGCAGTTTAGTAGTTTAGATGGGTGCCTTTTGTGAGCACATTAAAATGATATTAACAAAAGTGGAGAGTCAGATTATCTTCTCTGACCAGAATATGTCTCTGAGAATAATTACAGATAGAAACCATGGACCATTTGAGTATAATAGAGTATCGTAACTTTTCTTGATTCTTGAAATGTTTAAACATTCATTCATTCATACATTCATTCACATAAACAAGGATGACAACAACAACAAAAAGATTACTCTTCAAGGCCCTGAATTAGGTACCCCAAAGAAACATTGTTCCTACATTCATAGAGCTTATTTTCTAACAAGAGAGCAGACAGTAAGCAAAGACTACAGAATTAATGTAATTGAGAATATTACTATAAAGGTAAAATACATAATGCTATGATAATTGCATTTGTCAGCATTACATAAACATGATTCCTTAGGTTATACCTGTACTGAAGATGAAGTGGGATTTTCCTAGGTAAAGGCAGCTGAACCACAAAGCACACATAGAAGCTTTATTGCCCATGGCCTGGGGTAGCTTGCAGATAGAAAAGTAACAAAATACAGTGATTGCTGACCTCCAAATTGCATTGGTTCTTAAGGCTTCTCAGTGGTCCATATACCTCTTAAAAGACTCTTAAGTCCATCCTCATTCATTCATTCTTTCTTTCATTTGTTCTACACGCTCTCTTATTTTCCTCTCACATTTCTTTAATGTGAGTCTTCTGGAATTATTATACCAATCTGTCATTATTTTTAGATGTGGATCTAAAATAATGTGAGTTAATTAAAGCAAGAACTCTAGGCCCTACAGTTTTTCTCCATGCCCTGCTGCCTTCTGCCATTCAGCCTGTGGTGTCCACTGAGAGGGAAATTATGTGTGACTAAGAGGAGAAGAAGACATGGCTTACTTTAGGCTTCACAATGAAGTTTTTTTTTTTTTAAAGATTTTATTTATTTATTTGACAGATAGAGATACCAAGCAGGCAGAGAGAGAGGAGGAAGCAGGCTCCCTGCTGAGCAGAGAGCCCGATGTGGGGCTCAATCTCAGGACCCTGGGATCATGACCTGAGCAGAAGGCAGAGGCTTTAACCCACTGAACCACCCAGGTGCCCCAATAAAATTGTTTTTAATTGATATTTTAAACCATAGTACAGAGAATGTAATCTAAAATTCACATTACTTTTATTTATAAGAGCTAGACACTTTAGAGAGGGGAGATATTTATCTTTCTTTTGTGCCTCTGAATCTGTTTTGCCACAATACTTCTAATCAGTGGCATAAAACAATAAACATTAATTTGTTCAGACATAAGTAGATTTGCTGGAAACTGACAGATTGAAAATGCTTTTAGGCTTGGTGGCTCTGCTGCACTAAGCTAAACACCCACACATCTTCAAATGAGATGGGGATCTGCTTTTCTAGACTGGCCACAGTAAACACACACACACACACACACACACACACACACACAAACAAACATAATTTCAGTAATGTGTAACAAAAAGCATTTATTTAGTTCCTACTTCTAAGTATTCTCATTGCTAAATGAGGGCCCACAGACTTCAGCTGGTCTTGGCTGGGGGCATATATGTGATATACCTCTGGTCCATGTTTTTCTTATATCCCCTGGGACCACCAAGCTTACTCATCCATGTTGTTATGGTGATGACGGTACTGCAGGAGCAGGTTCAGTTGCCCAAGCACCTTTTGAAATGTTGCTTGCATTATATCTAATAACATCCTAATGGATAAATCCAGTCATGATGCTGAGCCCAGAATCAAAGTAGGAGGGCACTGCAATCTCACATGATGAAAAGTATGGATGTAAAATTCTGTCACAGAGATAGAGTCAAGAGTTGGAACAAGCAGCAAGTGTACTAAATTTATTTTTTTTAATTTGTTGTGGTAAAATAAACATAACAAAAAATGTACTCTTAACCTTTGGTAAAAGAATAGTTCTGCGATCTTAACTACATTCACATTGTTGTTCAGTCATCACTGCCATCCATCTGTAGAACTCTTTTCATCTTGCAAAATTGAAGCTTTATAATTATTAAACAATAATTTCCTAGTGCCCCTTCCCTTTGGCCCTGGAAACCACTATTTTGTTTTCTGTCTCTATGATTTTGGCTACTCTAGATACCTTATATAAGTGGGATATAGTAGTTGTCTTTTGGTGACTGGTTTCATTTCATTTAGCAAAATATCCTCATAAGTTGTAGCATATGCCAGAATTTCCTTCCTTTTTAAGGCTAAATAATATTCCATAGTATGTATATACAAAATTTTACTTATCTATTCATCTTTCAATGGGTAGTTGAATCACTTCCACATTTTAGCTGTTGTGAATAATGAGCATGGGTGTACAAGTATCTTGTTGAGGCTCTGCTTTGAATATTGTTTTGTATATACCTAGAAGTGGAATTGCTGGATCATATAGTAATTCTATTTTTTATTTTTGGGGGAGTTGCTATACTGTTTTCCACAGAGAGTGTATTATTTTGCATTCTCATCAACTGTTTATAGAGATTCCAGTTTCTCTACATCCTCACCAACACTTATTTTGTGTTTGTTTTGTGTGTGTGTGTGTGTGTGTGTGTGTGTGTGTGTTTGTTGATAGTAGCAATTCTAATGGATGTGAAATGGTATATTATTGTGGTTTTGATTTTCATTTCCTTAGTGGTTAGTAATGTAGAGCCACCCCTACTCTCTTTTTGTTGCTTTCACTTTCAAACTCTGTGTCTTTGTATCTAAAGTGAATCTCTTATGGACAGCATATAGTTGGGCCATGTATTTAAATATATTCTGCTGATATTTGTCTTTTGGATGGACGATTTAATCCATTACATTTGAAGTAATTACTGGTAAGATGGGACCGATCTCTTTCATTTTGATAATATATAAAAAATCCACTCATTTACAACTCTATCCCCACCCTTTTCAGTTATTGATGTCATAAAATACATGTCCAAAAAGTTAAATTAATAATTGCTTTTTAGTATATTTGTATCTTAAAATTTGTAGAAACCAAAATGCAGAGTCATAAACCAAAGTTATAATAATGTTGGCTTTTATAATTGCCCATATATTTATATTTATTGATATCTTTTATTTCTTCATGTAGCTTCTAGTTACTGTCTAGTATCCTTCAACTTCAACCTACAGGACTTCCTTTAAGATTTCTTACAGGGCAGATCTAGTGGTAATGAACTCCTTCAAGCTTTTGTTTAACTGGGAATATCTTAATTTCTTCTTCACTTTTGAAGGAAAAGTTTGGTGGGTATTGAATTTGATTGAAAGTTTTTTCTTTTATTGCTTGGGCTGTATCAGCCCACTGCCGTCTCGCCTTTAAAGTGTCTGATGAGAAATCTACTGATGATCCTATTGGTGATCCCTCCTATGTGACAAGTTACTTATCTCTTTTTGCTTTCAAGAGTTTATCTTTGGCTTTTGTTGATTTAATTATAATGTGGGTTTTTTTGGGGAGGTCTCTTTGATTCATCCTACTTGGATTTTGTTGAGATTCTTAGATCTTTATATTCATGTCTTTCATCAAAATTGGGCCATTTTCTCATTATTTCTTTAAAGAGTATTGCACCTCTTTTTCTCTTCTATTTTTGGAACTTTTACAATGTGTGTGTTTGTCGGCCTGATGGTATCTGATGGGTCCCTTAAGTTCTGTTCGTTTTTGTTTAATTTCTTTTTTTCTGTCCCTCATAAATCAGTTTTCCTGTCTTTAAGTTCACAGATTCTTTCTTCCACTTGCTCAAAACTGCCTTTGAATCTTTCTAGTAAATTTTTTATTTCAGTTATTTTACTTTGCAGCTTTAGAATTTATTTTATATTTATTTTTTTAGGTTATCTATCTCTGTATTGAAATTTACATTTTGTTCATACATAGCTATCTTAACTTTCTCTACATCTTTAGTTCTTTGAGCATCTTTAAGAGAATTGTTTTACAGTTTGTTTCCAATAGGTCTGCTGTCTTTTCAGGGACAGTTCTTGTTTTATTTTTGTTTTCACTTTTTCCCCTTTGAATTAGCTATACTTCCTTGTTTCTTTCTATGCCTTATGACTTTTTATTGAAAACTGGGTAACTGGAGGTAACTGGAAATCAGTTTTATTTATTTATTTATATTTTGCTTTTGATTATTTTAGGGTATCTCTTGTTAAAGATCAGCTTGAGATGTAAACTTAAACTTCTCAGATTTTTTGCAAGCCCGTGCCTTTCTCTGGGCATGTACAATTTTTCCTCTATATGCAGATACTTTTGCATATACTCATCTTTAATATCTGACTCCTGGAAGGAGAAAAAGAGAAAAATGAAGGCTAGGAGAAGCACCAGCATTTAAAACCCCATAGATGTTACCAGGAAGAGAAGGTCTTGCTACAGTGAATGGATGCAACTATGGCTGCTCACTTCTCTGTCTATATCTCCATCATCAGAATCATCAGTGATCAGAACACATATCCTCAAGATTTGGAGAATAGCATCCTTATTTTCCACTCCATCCCACAAATTGCATAAAAGTTGCTCCATGAATACTTGAAGGCTTCCTGCCCTGTGGCTGGGTGTTAGGAGTTAGGTAGCTACTGCTGAGCTAGTACCTGAAATTGACCAAAATTGACTTCATTTATCATCCAAGCTGTCTCCTGGAACTTTAAAGCCCTCAGTAGACTCAAGAGTTCCAAAATAATTAAATCAGATAGATTCTGCTAGTCAGCTGTTGCTTAGTGGAGAGACAGATTCCTGGTACTTTCTATACCACCATCTTCCCAGAATATTTTCTCCAGACTTACTTGTTTTTATTTTAGTTTGTTTATTTTTGTTCTGAAAAGAAGAAAAGCCTTTTCACAGTGACCCCTAGGCATACAGATTATCATAATAATAGGAAAAACTGCTTAGTAATAACACAGTAGTGTTGTTAACACAGAAAAAAAAAGAGCTAATGTCCTTTACTGATTAGGAGCAGTGAGTTGGTATATTTGTAAACAGAGATTTGAGAATTGTGGCAGAAGCGAGGAGTCTGATTGCTGCTTCCCCTTTTAGGGGTGAAATCTGTATTGGAAGTGACTAAAAGCTTTAGCTAATTAAGATTGAGAATCTTAATAAAGAGGTGATTTTGCCCTACTTAATGGAAACTCACAGAGAAGGCAACCTAGATGAGTGTCTTTTGCCAACATGGGACACATAGATGCATTGGAGTAGGAGTAATTGCATAGCAGGTCTACAAAGATAGAAAGATTATATGGTCTTCATCATGGTTATCCTCAGACCAATAAATGTAGAAAAGAGAAGATTCGCCTATAGGCAATATCTCTAGAGATTCCAAAAGTAGTCAGGAATTAAGAACCTATGTGTCTCTTCTATGGTTACTGTGGTACAAGCAGGGAAATGTCAGCAAGAGGTTGCATTATGGGCAGACCAGGTTAGGGAAAGCTGGAGGAAGAATTTGAAGATCAGTGGTACAATGAGATCTTTGGCAGGGCTGAGTCAGCAGGAGGAGACCACATGCCTTCCCTAAAGCACCCATTCTGCATTGTTTGTACTAAGAGAACAGGTGATGAGAAGGCCACCAATACCCAAGAGCCAGGGGGGAAAAGCCTTAGAACTGATACTTCTCCCATAATAATAGAATGATATATAAGGTCCTTCAAGACATACCATCTCTGATAAGAGAGGAAAAGAATGGTAGAAACAGGAATGTTTTATGGAGGTGAAAGGTTATTTAACTAGGGGGGTTAAACAAAAGAGAATGAATTTAAAACTAAAGTGCTTTGAGTAGTAAGATTGAACTTTGGGTTGTCATTTCTAGAAATGAAAAAATAAAGTAGCTTCCATCTTTAATTATTAAACTTTTGTTCTATATATTAAAATTTTTCCTAATATGAAAAATGGCTTGTTTTCTCTTTCTTTTTTTCCTCTCTCTCTCTCTTTCTTTCTAGCTATCCACCTACTTTCACTTTGTATTTGTGACATACATCCATATATATGTGTGCATATAAATGTACATAATTTAGCTCAGTATTGTGTTCTATTCTACATATAATTATATGCATAATTATGGATATAATATATACTTCATTTTTTTATTAATAAATGATGAATAATAGCAATTATATAATAGGGATAGATGCATTATATATCAAATGTCTGAATGCATTGTATTATATATGTATACATGTATATTACATATCCATTAATGTACATCCTTTAACATTTTATTATATATGTTCCTATATACTTCATACAGACACTCACACACACACACAAATACCTTTAAAAACAGTTGATGCAACATATCATTTTTTACACCAAATAAACAGAATGCTCTGAGAGTACTTGTGTGATTAGGCCCTGTCCTCTTTCAATAGGTGTCTATTTCTATTACATTAGAATCCTTTTTCTACCTCTGTCTGCTAAATGGTGAAAGCAGTGCTGATTTCTATGCATCTTTTTAGTGAAACTACATCTTAGAACCATTTTTACTACTTTTACCTAGTAAACTGTGGTTCTGAGAAACACTATAATGTGTAATCGTTTCTCACCACCATAAATGCCAGTGGTTTTCTGCCACTCACCCCTTCTTCAGCTATTCTCATTCTTACTCTTCCACACTCAGACCTGTCTTCCACTCTGTAGGTTTTCTCGTCTAACAATCTGTTGTGTTACTGTTTCTACCCTAAACTGAAGAAGAGGTTCAGCTGGCTTGAACATGTTCCACCTCTGCTCTTGAGGCACAAATAGCAGCTGAGTGGGGCACACTAAGCAGACCATGGCAGCCTCACTTTATGATGCATTAGCCTATAATCTACTCTTCTATTATGGACTCTCAGGGATCCATTTCTGTAATTTTATTACATGTTATCAAACATCAGGAGCTTTTACTAGAGAGAAAGTTAATCATGGGTTTTGTAAAAATATTTTGCCAAAGTGAGAAATGACATTTCTACTAACATTTCCACTTATAAACTGCTATAAGCTTTCATGTTATCCCAATAGCTTTACTATAAGAAGCTGCAAGGGTTTTTATCTTGATGTTAATCTTATTTTAGTCTCAGATGCTCTCAATTAACCGCTGTCTTTGTTTCATGAGAAATTGCTTTTGATTAGCAGGTTTCTTTGTTTACATGGTTGCGTAGACCATATTGCAACAGAAGAGCTAATTTGCTGCCCAAATGTCTCTCTTTTACATTAGAGATGGCTAGAGTATTACAGAAAATTTTGCCTACTTTTAAGTAATTACAAAGTAAAATATGCCAAAAGTTTTATCAAATAGTGGTTATTCTTTTCTACAACTCTTACCTTATACCTTTACTTAAGCTTGAATTCATCACTACTTATTTTTTTAAAGATTTTTAAAAATTTACTTGAGAGAGAGAGAGAGCATGCAGAGGAAAGAGTAGAGGGAAAGAATCTTAAGAAGACCCATGCTGAGCATGAGACCTGATATGGGGCTCAGTCTCATGACCCATACGCCTTTTCACATGATGGAAGAACAAATCCTCATAAGATTTTCCAGGATCCCTCTGGGAAATCTCAAAGTCAGTGTAAGAATAAGAAAATTTCATTTAGTATTTGATTTTGGGAAGGCAAAATTGTCAAAAATACAGCAAGATTTTAACATTTAATTTAGTAGGCTTATTATTATGAAACAATACTTGGGTTCTCTTAAATAACCAAGAACATGATAGAAGTTAACATAAAGCTCAGGAAACTATTCTGATAAGACACAGAATCTTGGTTTTCTATGTAGATTACTCAAGATAAAAACCTTTTACAACTGAAGAACAGATCAATAATCCAACAAAACTTTGTTGTTGTAGTTTTGTAGCAGTGCATTTTTTATATGAAGGTACATTTTTTATAAAATAATTCGGTCAGATCTTTGCAAGCTTAACTACATGAGATAAGATCTCTTTTCTGCAAAGCTTTTCCAACTTTTTACTTACATTCAGTTTTTTTTCCTACATTTTCTCCTTTCTAATTCAATGACAACCAGCTATTTCACTTTATAATAAAATTAATTTCTTTTTTGCTGTCAAAAACACATCCTACATACATACTTTTCATGCAAAGTTCTCTTCATTTTTATGATTTCCAGTAGTTTCATTTACATGTATTATAATTTTTTACCATTAGTAATCTTTCTTTTACAAAGAAAACTAAAAGTAGACAATGGTGACTTGTCACATACCAGGATTCTGTACAAGTAGAGTAACAAATTTTATGAATATATCAACTCACCCTTATAGATATATGCTCATAGTATGGTTTCTTCATATGTAATTTCTCATGTTTATTAACAGACCCAAATATATTTAACTACTCTGTACTATATGAAAACAAGATGCATAAATACATAAACTTAAATTTCTATCCATAAATGAATGTTTCACTATTTCATCTCTGTCTTATCCTAGAGTAATTTATCTCTTTAGGAATGATTTAGATGTGTAATGAATGTTTATTACTTAGGTTACTTAACTTAGTTTGCAAGATACCAAACAGATTTTGGAAATTTCTTTTAAGTAGACATACTATAACAACAAACCAATCTCAAG
This sequence comes from Taxidea taxus jeffersonii, assembly GCA_003697995.1. Lineage (NCBI taxonomy): Eukaryota > Metazoa > Chordata > Mammalia > Carnivora > Mustelidae > Taxidea > Taxidea taxus. The sequence goes on from RCUC01156715.1 coordinate 31,404, forward strand.
TTATTTCCCTGTTAACAATTTTTAAACTTATTTGATTAGCAAACCCAAGTAGAATAAGAATGTATGTTCCTATTATACTTAATGCTGATATGTAGAAGACACAGCTGTTTTTAGCAAACCAGAAATCTTTAAATAACTATATTTTTCAAAGTTTTATCCAAATCTCGAACTTGAGAAATATTTGAATTGGTTTCTATTTTTCTGAGAGTTTTAAGAACATTTAATTTATATATTCACTCGCTTATCTCTAAGCCAATTTGAATAGAACTCCTTTAAGGGATTTTATAAATTAATTTGTTAATACCATCCAGATGTAGGAAAACATCACATATGTATACATACATACATGCATAAATATACAGATAGATGTGAACAGACATCTTTTAGCTTTCCATTCTAAAATTTTAGTCATGAATTAGTACAATAGTACAATTAGTACAATAGTACAGAATTCACTGGCTTATCTTTACCTTTTTATCTGTTTTGTCTCTGACAAAATGGAACAAGTTGAGGTACCTAGTCAACAAGTACTAAGCTTTTTTTTTTTTTTAACCAATGTTTGTGAAGAAGACTTTTAACATTTTCTTTTGTCCTCATGTGAATTCTCATGGAGGCTGCTGACTACATTTTAAATGCATGACTGAGGAAGCATGAAGTGACTATCTGAATGTCCCCAAAGCCATCTGAGCCGACAAAATACTCATTCTATTTCTAATTAGCCTTTTTCTTTTTCAGCCTCAAGTACTTGTTTTAAGAGAACCCTGAGTCCTTTGAGAGCCAACAGGAGACCTAAAGTTCCAGTAATATTAGGGAGTTGAATTGCTGGAGTGGGAAAGGAAAGTTCTGGCAGGGTCAAGAGGTGGTGGTGAAAGAGGTAGGGTTCTGAATGGGACATATCAGAGGATTTAAGTGAACTAAAGGAAAAATTGAAGATGGTAGAAGGAGGAAGGAAGAATAGGGGTGATGGGAAGGGAGAGGTCTTAGAGGAAAATATTGGGGAGATTTAAAGTTGTCCAGAGAGGATACTGAAGATCAAATTATCCTTAGTAAATCATGCCAACAGGAAAGAGGTGGACAGAGTTGATGGAGCATATAGTGAGCAGGGGTACAAGAAGGGGGTGTCAGTGATTGAAAAGTTTCAATGGCAGGAATAGGCTCAAAGGAAGAATAAAGAAACCTTATAAACAGGAAACCTTTTCCAGCCCAGGACTCTAGGAGTGGGTCTCCATTCTCCTTCAGTCAAGGAGAAGAACTTCTAGTCCAAGAGTTAGGGAATAATTCCCATGTGAGGCAGACAGACAGATAGAACTTCTAGTCCAGCAGGTGACTTCCTAAGAGAGGCCTGGGCCTCTAATTCAGCTTCATACAAATAGTTGCTTCCATGAGACTCCTTTTTTTTTTTTAAGGTTTTATTTATTTATTTATTTGAGAGAGAGAATGAGAGAGGGAACACAAGAGAGGGGGTTGTGAGGTAGGTGTAGAAGCAGGCTTCCCATCGAGTAGGAGCCTGATGCAGGGCTTGATCCCAGAGTACTGGGATCACAACCCGAGCCCAAGGCAGATGTTCCACAACTGAGCCATCCAGGAGCCTCTACGTCCATGGACCTCTAACCAAGAGTCTTACAAAGGAAAAAACCTAGGATTCTAACCAGCTTCTTTTTGTCTGGAACTCTAACAGTTTCTAGAGTATACTTAGATCTTAAGAATTAAAATCTGTCCTTACCAGCTTTAACATTTGTTTGTACACAGCAGTGGCTCTGGAGAGTCAGACTCACTAATTGATTCACAATCAATTAGTTAGGAATGAAGACAAGGGCTTCAAATGCACACACTGAGGATCTTGGATAAGAGGTCCAGGGGTTCAGTGATGAATATGATTCTGTCTGAGTTATGGCAAATGTTAAAGAAGAAAATATTCATTCTGATACTTGTTAAAGAGTGGTTAAGGCAGACTCTACTCAGGACCATTGCAATAGATGTAGGGACTACTACAGTGGAGTTTTGTAGTAGGAGAGAGGGACTCCACATAGAATCAGGACAAGTAGGAATTTGTAGCCAATGAGCAGAGTGAGAGTCAGAGGATGGAAAATTCCTTAGAGGAAACATCAGCAGTAAAGGAGAACTCTGGCTAACCACGCTAACAGGATTCTTGCTACAGTCAGGCCAAGGTGATCAGATAGCACCCAGAGGATGTTGGAGAATAAGGAGCCTTATCACATACCAAGGATGATCAGATATCAAGGTTGGGAGATTCTGGCTGCAACAGCTTAGCAGGATTCTTGCAAAAATGACAATGAAGATACAAACACAGAGGCCCAAAGTCAGGGTCTAGCTGAAAAGCTCGGGAAAGTCTAACTAGAGTTGGGTCAAGGAGAGAAATTTTGTAACTAATGAGCAGCATGAATATATTTAACTTTTGAAGACCAATTTAAATTAAATTGATTTAAATTACTTTATTTAATTTAAATTAATGAGTGGAATTTACCAACATTTTTCCTTAGGATTCTTACTCATTTTTCCCAATTTTTGAATGGAAGTATAGTTGAGTTACTTTAGGTTCAGGTATACAATGTAGTGATTTGATAAGTCAATATGTTATGCTATGATCACCATAAGTGTAGCTACCATCTGTCACCCACTGACTGTATACCATTTACTATATTCTCTTTGCTGTAACTTTTATCCCTATGACTTATTCGTTTCCTTTCATAACTAGAAACCTGTATCTCCCTCTGTCCTTCATCCATTTGGCTCATACCCCACCCATTCCCCTCTGGCAACCATCAGTTTATTCTCTGTGTTTATGGGTGTGTTTCTGCTTTTTGGTTTGTTTATTCATTTATTTTGTTTCTTTAGATTTCACATATAAATGAAATCATATGGCATTTGTCTTTCCCTTTCTCATTTATTTCACTTAGCATAACACCCTTTCGGCTTTCCAATATTGTCACAAATGGCAAGATTTCTCTGTTTTTTATGGCTGAGTGATTCCCTTTATTATACACACACACACACACACACACACACACACACACAAACACACACATTCTTTATCCATTCATGTATTGATGGACACTTGAATTGCTTCCATATCTTGGTTTTTGTAAATAACACTGCGGTACACATAGGGGTGTGTATATCTTTTTGAATTTGTGTTTTTATATTTGGATAAATACCCAGTGGTGAAATCTTTGGATCATATGGTAATTCTATTTTTAATTTTTTGAGGAAACCCCATACAGTTTTTCACAGTGGCTGCACTAGTTTGCATTCCTTCCAGTAGTGCACAAGGGTTCCTTTATCTCTACATTCTTACCAATACTTGTCATTTCTTGTTTTTTTGATTCTAACCCTTCTGACATGTGTCAGGTGATATCTCATTGTGGCTTTAAATTGTATTTCCCTGATGATTAGTGATGTTGAGGATTTTTTCATGTGTCTGTTTGCCTTTTGCATGTCTTCTTTGGAAAAATTAATCAGGTCCTCTCCCTATTTTTAATTGGATAATTTGTGCAGTTTTTGGTGTAGGTTCTTTATGTATTTTGAATATTAAACCTTTATTAGATTTATCCTTTGCAAATATGTTCTCCCATTCAGTAAGTTACATTTTTGTTTTGTTGATGGTTTCCTTTGCTGTGCAAAAAACTTTTAAATTTGTTGCAGTCCTCATTTTCCCTGTTTTAAAAATCGATGTCTTTATCCATAAGGAGCTTTCAATCATTTAAATTAAGTATCTCCTTAAATATTGTGGTATTTGGGGGTCTTCCCTCCCTGCTTTCCATTTTTTCCTTTTCTTTCCCTTCCTTATCTCCTTCCCTCCCTCCCTCCTTTCTTTTCTTTGTTTCTTTGTTTCTTTCTTTCATTCTTTCATTACTTAGAATAGTAAGCAAGCAATTCTAACACTACATTTATTGATTTATTAATTTTATGCCCATTGCTGAAAATGTGAAATTCTACTGCAAAGGGAATTATTTGGAGAAAAATCAAGCTAAGGTATTATACTTGCATATGAATATTTTGTTATTAAATTTAATGTGTTACACTTAAATTGGACATACAGTTATTGCCATGTACATGGAGAATTTCTTTAGTTGTTGACTCTATTGTCATATACGTTATCAAATATGTAGTCTTATACATCACTTTAGCTCAGGCATTCCAGTCTACTAATTTTATTTCTTCCCTCTGAATGAAACACTCTGGGACACTTATGCACCCCATTGCTTTTTTATATATCACACCTGATTTCAATTACTATGCAATTTCCTGACAAAAAACCCTCATTTCTCCCCACATCTAGATATGACATACAGATACAGCAAATGTAGATAGCGTAGAAGCCTTAACTTGAATAAACTTTTTAGAACTGAGCGGTAAAATCTAGTTAACTCCATGGGAATCATTGGGAAACTAAAATAAATAAAAATAAACAATTCACTTTATCGTTCACTTGTAAATACCTGAATGCAATCTATGAATGTGGAACCTCAGCACAAGAAATACTTTAAAATGTCTATACTAGCGAATGTGCTTCTAGATAGTATAAGCTGATTTTAATGGAATTTGTAATTGTGTGTGTATATATACACACACAAACATATATATTTCATAGGTATGAGGATTGACGTTTTGAAAATCAGTCTATCTTCCAGGCTTTCCTTGAGCACACGGACTTAGCTTACAAAGAAAGTGTCTTCTCTTTCAATCTTACTGTGTCTTCAGCAAAGAAAAAGAAAAGTTGATTGTTTTGATATTTGCCCAGTGAAGTGTCTTATTCGCTTTTTAAATCTTTGAGAATCATAACTTTAAATTGAAGCTTCCAATTGAAATGTGCTTCTAAACACTTGCTAAGAAATATAAATTATTCATTCCTAAATTGAGTTGAAAAGTTATCTGTATGGATATCATGCCTATTTTACGATGCTTTCTGACAAATAGGCCCTAGGTAAATTTTAGCGATGATTTTGTCATTGCAAGGCCTAAGCAAAATTGGAAGAAAATGAAGTTTATCTTTTTCTCCTTCTATCTCATTTCCATACTTCATGCCTATTTCCTGAGACCCTAATTCCTGTATCCCCATGCTATATTCTACTTCATTAATAGTATTGCCTTTTTGAGGTTTAGTGTGGGATTTCACATGCTTAGAAGAATGAAAAATCAATTCTCTAATTTTAAGCACCAATAACCAATCTAGGTAAAGGACATTTATTTTTGACTAGGGTTCTTTTGCCTTCAAAATAAGACTGTGACAGTGAGGAGTGTATGTGTTGTGGTGAGTTCTGGGTGTTGTGTAAGACTGGTGAATCACAGACCTGTACCCTAGAAACAAATAGCACATTATATGTTAATTAATTGAGTTTAAATTAAAAATAGATTAAAAAAATAAGACTGTGAGGTCCTGTTTGTGGTGTTCAGTTGTAAGGCCAAACAGTCTATGACTTTATTTAGTAATTGTTTGAGGGAAAAGTAAAGAATACTTGTCAATTAAATAAATAAAAATAATCTTTACTACCTGCATCTAGGGAAAATTGTTGTTGATAATTTGCTGTGTAAACATTTTTTTCCTACACATACAGACACATTACTTAGGCAAAATTGGCTTTAAGTTTGTAGCTAGTACATTTAAATGTTGTACATTTAACAAGATAATATAGACAACTTTAGGCCAATAAATATTTGTAGGTCATATTTTTTATTGAATTATTATATCTTATTATTTAGATGAACCTCAATTTACTTTACCAAGGTCCTAGAGCTGAATACATTGTTTGATAAGAATATTGTTATTTTATACAGTGCTTTTTTTTTAAAAAGATTTTATTTACGTATTTGAGAGTGAGCAAGAGAGAGAGCATGAGTGGGATTGGGCAGAGGGAGAACAGACTCCTGCTGAGCAGGAAGCAGGAATCATGACCTGGGCCAAAGCAGACACAACCAGCTGAACCATCCAAGTGCCCCCTCATAATGAAATGTTTTTTTTGTTTGTTTGTTTTGTTTCTTGTTTTGTTTTAATATAAGACTGATGATTCACAGACCCATACCCCTGAAACAAATAATACATTATATGCTAATATACAGTGCTTCTAAGAATATCTTTACAGTTTATTTTTGGTCTATGATTTTCAGATATTTGATTTAGAAAATCATCCAAAAGTTAGAAATACAATTACAAATAAATACTTAAATCTCTTTGTAAACAAGTTTTTTAGGTTATTTGATGACAACTGCACATTATATTATGACATCGTGAATTTTTTCAATGGAACAATTCATTTTAACCTTTAAGTTTTGGTCATTTGGCACATGATTACTTTAGAAATGAGGTTAACCAAGCAATTAATGAATTTAATAAAAGACTTAACACTTGCCCCATTTTTCTAGGCCCTAGTCATGAGTAGGATGAACTTATTACAAATAACACTCCAGGATACTTACTGAACTGTTCGTTAAATAGCATTTGCTCTCCTTTCTTTCAGCAACAGGAACAAGAATAAATCACATTAAAAAGAATTGTTTTATTTACTTATATTTTTTGCCTTTTGAGGATCCATTCTTATATTTGACATCAATTATAAAGTAGCTATTTCTTAAGACATTAACATCTTTCTGCACCCAAATGTGAAATAAGGAATTTTAATTTTATTTCACCTATATTTTTGGTTACAAATACAGGTTGAACAGTTTTAACAAACACATTATTGAGACTAAAAAATAATTCACAGAAGACAGTCATTTCATTTTAAGTAATTAAGCAGTTTTCCTTGGTTGTGAATGTGTATGTAAGTGTGCTGGAGTGAGAGAGAGAGAGAGAGAGATTGATTAATTGAAAGGGAAATAAAGGCAGAGATAAACAGAAAAAAAGTTATAATACCATGAAGTGAAAGTATTTTTATTTTAAAAATAAAGTATTTCTATTTTAAAAATTGGGTTGTATCTTGTGGTAAAAGAAATACTTTGCATTAAGATAGGAAAACAGAGATCTTCCTTACCAAAAATATGACTAGAAAAAAAGAAAAATATATATTTATCTTTTTTAGAAGATGGAGTGAAATTTACTGAACTGAATTCTCTGACCTTTAAGTGTAACTATTACTATACTAGTTGCTTAATTACTCTGTTACCTTAGGTTTTCCATGTATAAAGCAATAATAGTATCAATGACCTCAGGTTGCTTTGAGGATTAAATGAGATACAACCTATAAAGTGCTAAATTAGGACAAGCTCTGTACATAGGAAGTTCTCAACATTTTTTAAAAAATTTTTATTATATTTTTATCAAGATCCAAGCTCTTGCAGTCTCACACAATTCTTATGCCTTGATATTTTCTTGTTATTTCTCTTTTTCTTGAAATGTTACAATGGTTTCATAAATCTAAGTTACAGTGTATATAAAAGTCACCACTGCTGATATGTCCTCCCCCAGAGATTCCTTAAATCCTCCCTATAGGGTACAAATGCAACTATTTTTCTTCTTCTTAATTCCCCTTCTTCAGTTGACAGGAAGTGATATGTCTTTTCAGCTTAGCCTTTACCTTGCATTTTGCTTGTCTGTTCTTTTGGTCTTACTATTGTATCTCATTCAAGCAGTCTAAGCACAAAACAATTCTGGCCTCAGATTTCAGTGTAGGGAAAGAGGAATGGAGAAAAAGAAGAGGTCCTGCACTCACTATTTTGTTAGAAGCTTAAATATGGCAAATGTCCATTTTGTCCCAACCTAGTGTGCAAGAGTTGTCTGCAATGAGAAATCAAGCAAAACTCACACTTAGCAATAAAATAACACTTCGGTTAACTTAGCAACTCTTGGGGCCTCTCTCCCACGGGGCTGTGTGAGGGGTCCCTTTTCTCCTCAGCCAGGGCTAGAGGCCAAGATCAGCCCTGGAGGATCATTGCTGGGGCTGCCGCAAGCTGGCAGCCTTGTTTTCCGGCCTCAGACATCTGTAGCTGCTGGGAGCCCCCGCGTGGTCTGCCCCAGGCGTGCTCAAGTGGCGGCACCAGGGACGGGGCCTCTGGCTCTCCTCGGGTGGTGCCAGGCTCTCCGGAGCTGATCTGGGCCTGTGTTGCCCCAAAAGTAGCGGGGCTCCGTGCCTGCCCCACGGGCAGCGCCTGACTGGTAAACACACCCAAGCTAGTAGTTCGCTACCACAGAGATGCCTGTAAGGGAGGGGGGGGCTTCTCCCCGCCTGCTCGCTTCCGGAAACCGCTTCGGCCCCGGGGGAGGTCAGTGGGGGAGGGGAGGTCTAAAGGTGGGGCCTTTTGTGGTGGAAGGGGCGTCGGAGGCCACCCGGGGAGGAGCCACGTGGTGCCCCGCTTAGGTGAGCCTGGGGCCAGGCTACGCCCTCCGTCCCCTCAGAGCGGTGTCTCCCGCACAGGAAAAAAAAAAAAAAATTAAACAAAAACAAACAACAACAACAAAAAAAAAACTTAGCAACTCTTTTATGCTTGCATCTTCCCAGAGATTCTCATAGAAAAGGATGTCCATGGACTAAGGTAGGTTTGATGTTCCTTACCCCCCTTGCTATATAGGATATGGCTCTTTTACCTAATTTTTTCTTTTATTCTCTAAGATTCTTTTTATTTTATTCTTTTTTTCTTTATCTTTTATCTTTATTTTTATTCTTTATTCTTTTTATTTTATCTAAGATTTCTTTTATTCTCTAAGATATCTTTATTCTCTAAGATTCATTGAGATTACTGGAATTTGATTAATTTCATAGTTATATTTATAAAATCCAAACAAAATAGTAAAATGAAAATAAATATATTTGATGTTAAAATAAGTACGTTTTTAAGAAAAAATGATAAACTTGGAGGAAATGTCTCCAACAAATTTAACTAAAAATGGCCTATATACTTAATAAATAACATTGAGTTAGATTTTATTTAAATAATCACTAGTAGTATTCCAAAAGACAGATGGCTTTCAGAACTCAAAACCAGAGAGACTAGCAGCATATGCACCTCAATTGAGGTGGTGAGATTTTTTTAAAAATTCTATGTATAAGTGAGATCTATATTATGTGTCTTTGTCTGACTTCACTTAATCCTCTCAAGGTCCATCATGTTGTTTCATATAACAGGATTTCCTTCCTTTTTATGACTGAATAATATTTATATTCACATCGATATATATCAATATTCCTTTTTTTTTTTCCCCAGAGAAAGAGCATGAGTGCAGGGGAGGGGGAGAGACAGAGGGAGAAAGAGAATCTTTTTTTTTTTTTTTCTTTTAAGACTTTATTCACTTGAGAGAGAGAGAACAATCAGGAAGGAGGGACAGAGGAAAGAGAAAAAGACAGAGAAGCTGACTTCTTGCTGAACAGGGAGCCAGATGCGGGGCTTGATCCCAGGTCCTGGAGATCATGACCTGAGTGGATGGCAGATGCTTAACTAGCTAAGCCACCCAGGTGCACCGAGAGAGAGAGAATCTTAAGCAGGCTCGTTGCTTAGCTCAGGGCCACACTTGGGACTAGATCTCATTACCTTGAGATCATGACCTGAGTTGAAATCAAGAGTCAGACACTTAATTGACTGAGCCACCCAGGTACCCCCATATATCTATATTCTGTATTCATTTTCTTTACATGTTTTATCCATTTCAGGTTTTCTTTATCCATCCACTGATAGAAACTTAAGCTGATTCCATATCTTGGCTATTACAAATAAGGTTGCAAAGAACATGGGAGTGTAGATATTTCTTGAGATCCTGCTTTCATTTTCTTTGGCTATATAACCAGAAATGGGATTGCTGGATCATATGGTATGGTGATTCTACTCTCTCTCTTTTTTTTTTTTTTTTGAGGAATACACACACAATGCAAACACACACACACACACACATAAATAATGGGATATTACTCAGCCCTAAAAAGAATTAAATTATGCCATTTGTAACAACATGGATGAAGCTGGAAGACATATGCCAAGTGAAATAAGCCAGATATAGAAAGGCAAGTACTGCGTGACTTCACTTAGAAGTGGAATCTAAAAGATTTTAAATTACAGACACAGAAGAATGATGGTTGCCACAGCCTGAGGAATGAGGACAATGGGGAGATATTGGTCAAGGGTACACATTTTCAGTTATGTAGAATGAATAAGTTCTGGAGATCTAACATAGAATGTTTACTATGGTTATTGATACTGTATTCTATATTTGAAATTTGCTGGGAGTAGATCTTAAATGCTGTCACTAAAATAAAACAAAACAAGCTATATGAAGTGATGGGTTTGTTATTTTGCTTGATTGTAGTAATGACTACATAATGTATAATGTGTACATTATGTAAATGTATACATAAGGTAATGTATACATAAATCAAAACATATTGTATACCATATATACATATATATGTAAAATTATATATATGCTATTATATATATAATTTTTGTCAGTTATACCTCAATAATGCTGGGGGAAGTAAAACCAGTTGTGAAAGAGGATTTTTCTACCGTAACTTCAGGGAAGATAATGAGGAAAGAATTTGCCTGTGGATAAATGCAAATTAGAGAAGAACATATCTGAGATGTCAAAGGAAAGAGTTTCAGTCCTGGTAAGATTGTCTGATCCATTCATGCCTATGAAAGAGATACTCATTTTCTACACTGGCAGCAGAGAGGAGGCAGGACCTAGATAGAAAATCGACTGTGCTGTCTGTGTTCTGACAGGGTCAGAAAGTAAAGTAGCTAAGTGAAAGAACAGAGAACCATGGAGCCACAATGTCATGACAATCATAAAATGAGCATGTCAGCAAATTCCTGTTCAGACTGGTAGATCACGATCAGATTCCAACCCAAACAACAAATGCGTTTGCTCTAATAAGTTCACAAATTCTGGAAAGCATATGATAGTAGTATCTTTGGGCTGAAAAAAAAAAAAATATATATATATATATATATATATATATATATATATATATATATATATGAATCATACCTGTATACTTAGTTGGTAGACCTCCACATACAACATATATTGTGTAGCCTTCTCTCAGACTGAATAAAATTTTGAAATATTTGGGAAGTTTATTAAATATTTCTCTGGAGGCATTTAGCATCTTATAGAAAGAGTTTTGGTGAAGCTCTTTCTTGAGGCAAGAGATTAGATGTTCCTTTGAAATAATTTTTAGATTAATGTTTCAATGGTATTTGCTTTTATGTTCAGTATAAAAGTCAGTATTTATACTTTAAAACCGGTGGCCTTTATGATTTTTTCAGTTCTGTGACAGTTTTATTATTTATATAGGAAAAACTTGAATCTCCTTAGGCACTGCATAATAAGAATTATGTAGTATAGAAGAATTGAGTTTTCTTTTTATCTTTGGTTACTATTATTTTGAGTAGCAGAATATAGATGTCCATAGTCCATCCAAAGCACTATGTGAAATGTTAAGTTAGCTCTAAACATCATGGCTTTGTGGTGGCTTTCTCTTTGCTTAAATTATAGCTCGGCATTTATAATTACCATGATGGCTTTTGCCTGTCTTCATTTCAATACAGTGGCTATGTAATATATTATGTCATGCTTGAAAGTCTGATACTAGGATCATAACCCATTCCTCCAAGTATTAGCTGTAAGACTGGGACAAATAATTACTAACTATAAAATTCCATTTCTTTGTAATAAATTTACCAGAGTTATTTTATTAAAATAAAAATATGTAGACACATTTTTTAAAAGATTTTATTTATTTGAGAGATAGAACACAAGTGGTAAGGAGGGATAGAGTGGGAGGAAGAAACAGACTCCCTGCTGAACAGGAGCCAACGTGGGTCTTGTGGGGCTCATGGGGCTCATCCCAGGATCCTGAGATGATAACCTGAGCCAAAGGCAAATGCTTAACTGACTGAGCCACCCAGGATCTCTGAGACACATATTTTAGAGCCTTACTTGTTTCAGCTGTCTCTTCATCAAAATTTGCTAAACCTAAATTGATTTATTGTATTTGCTATTTGGTTAAAATAAAATATTAAATTTTTACTTAATTTAATCAATCTCTTTGCCTGTCAGAATATTTTAAAAAATAGCATACCATTAAATGCCTTTAAATTATATTTCCTCTTTACAGCATCCCATATAGGTCAGTATCATTGTTTTACTCTTATAAATGAGAAATATGAAGCACAGTGAATTAAGTAACTTGGCTCAAGGTCACAAATCTTGAGTGACCAAAATGGGATATAAACATAAGTCTAAATCCACAACATATATTCTCAGCTCAGTATTCCATGATAGTCCTGCTTCTACTTTTAATTGTCATGACATTGATCCATTTACCTTCTCTGCTTCAGAATTCTTTTCTGGAATGTAGAGATTGAGACCACGTGATCTCTAAAGTACCTTCTGTCTTACATATTTTATTCTATAAGACAATAACTGGATATATTTTTAAGAATTTGACACACCAGTGACCATTATTTATTTCTACAACCAAGAATAATTTCTAATATATTTTGCTAATTAATGCTTTTTTATACATATGGAGGTAATGTAGCTTTAAGTACTTTCCTTTGGAATGAGAATATTTTTTAGGGTCTTTTATTTTTTTTTTGCCAAATAAAAATTGTATATATTTAAGATGCACAAGCTATTGTTTTGACATATGTATACATTGTGAATGTATTACCACAGTCAAGCTGATTAATATAGTCATCAGCTCACACAGTTATTTTGTGTGGTAGGGGATTTCAATTGTATAAAACAGTATTATTAACTCTAGTAACCATGCTATTCATTAGATCTCCTGAACTTATTCATTCGGCATCTATCATTCTCTCAGCTTCTATAAGTTCACTTTTTTAGATTCTACGTATAAGTGAGGTCATACAGTATTTGGCTTTCTGTGCCTGTCTTATTTCACTTAGCATAATGCCCTGTAGGCATAACCATATTGTCACAAATGGCAGGATTTCCTTCTTTAAAAGGCTGATTATTCCATTGTGTATATATACCACATCTCCTTTATTCATTCGCTGATCAATGGATATTAGATTGTTTCCATATCTTAGCTAATGTTAATAATGCTACGATGAACTTGGAAGTACTGATTTTCTTTGAGATACTGACTTAATTTATTTTGGATATATACCCAGAAGTGGGATTGCTGGATCATATGGTAGTTCTATTTTTAATATTTTTAGGGAAACTCCATGCAGTTTTCCATAGTAGTTTACACTCCCAACAGTGCACTTATCCTTATCCTTATCAGCATTTACTATTGTCTTTCATTCTGACAGGTCTGAGGTGACATCTCTTGTGGTTTTGATTTGCCTTTCACTGATGATTAGTGACATTGAGCATTTTTTCATATGCTTGTTGGCCATTTGTAGGTCTTCTTTCAAGAAATTTCTATTCAGATTCTTTTTTTTTTAAGGTTTTATTTATTCATTTGTCAGAGAGAAAGAGAGAGTGAGAGAGCACAAGCAAGGGGAGTGGCAGGCAGAGGCAGGAGAAGCAGGCTACCTGAAGAGAAAGGAGCCCAATGTATGACCCAATCTACGGACCCTGGGATCTTATCCTGAGCCCAAGGCAGATGCTTAAGTGACTGAGCCACCCAGGTGTCCCTCTATTTAGGTTCTTTACCCATTTTTTTACCGGTGATTTGTTTTCTTACTCCTGAGGTCTACAAATTCCTTATATGATTTGGATAGTAACGCACCCACATTAGATACATAGTTTGCAAATACTTTTTCCTTTTCCATTGGTTACAGTTCACTCTGTTGTTTCCTTTGCAGAAACTTTTAGATTGATGCAATCTTAGTTTTCTATTTTAGCTTTTATTGTGTATGCTTTTGGTGTAATTTCCAAAAGAATTATTGCCCAGATTGATGTCAAGGAGCTTTTTTCTATGTTTTCTTCTGGGAATTTTATGGTTTCGTGTTTAATGTTTACATCTTTAATACATTTTGATTTAAATTTTACATATGGTGTGAGTTAAGGGTCTAATTTCATTCTTCATGTGGATATCCAGTTTTCCCAACACAATTTATTGAAGAGACTATTAGTTTTTCATTATGTGTTTTTTGCACTCTTATCAAATATCAGTTGTCTATAAATGCGTGGATTTATTCTGGGTTCTCTGTTCTGTTCCATTGGCATGTAGGTTGCTTTTTATGCCAGTATCATACTATTTTGATTACTATAGCTTTGTGATATATTTTAAAATCATAAAATGTAATACATGTCTCCAGTTTATTCTTTTTCCTCAAAATTTCTTTGGTTACTTGAAGTCTTTTGTAGTTCTTAATTAATTTTTTTTCTATTTCTGTGAAGAAATCACTAGGATTTTGATAGCATTTGCATTGAGTCTGTAGATCACTTTATGTCATATGGACATTTTAACAGTATTAATCCCTAAAAATTGTATGTCTTCCATATAGCCCTGTCTTTAATTTTCCTCAATAATGTTTTATTATTTTCAGCATATAAGTATCTTGCCTGTCTGGCTAATATTTTATTCTTTTTGTTGCAGTTGTAAATGGAATTGTTTTCTTCATTTTGGAGGCTAGTTCATTGTTTGCAGATAGGAAAACCACTGATATTTGTATGTTGATTTAGTTTGTTGCAAATTTTCTGAATTATTTTTATTGAGTTCCAACAGTTTTTGTTGTCTTTAGGGTCTTCTCCATATTTAATGATGTCATCTGCAGAGGTGCTTTAATTTCATTTTTTATTTGGATGTATTTTATTTCTTTTTCTTACCTAATTGTTCTGGCTAGGACATTGAGTATTGTGTTGACTAGAAATGGCAACAGTGGGCATCCTTGCCTTGTACCAGATCTTAGAGGAAAACCATGTAGTTTTTCTCATTGATTATGATGTTAGCTCTAGGCTTTTTATATATGGCCTTTATTGTGTTGCAGGAATTTACTTCTATACATAATTTGTTGTCATGAATGGATGTTGAATTTTTTGAAGTGCATTTTCTACATCTGTTGAGATGATCGTGTTGTTTTTATCTTTCATTCATATAGCATAGTGATTGATTTACATATATTAAGACCCCTTTGTATTCCAGGGATAAATCCCACCAGGTCATGGTTTTATAATCCTTTTAAAGTGCTATTCAATTCAGTTTTTCTGGTATTTTATAGAGGATTTTTACGTCTATATTCATCAGGGATATTGCTGGTAGGGTTGTTTGTTTTGTTTTATTTGCTTCCTTGTAATGTCTATCTGACTTTGGTGTCAAGATGATTTTTGCCTCATAAGGAGTGTGGAATTATCCCGTCTTCTATATTCTGGAAGATTTTAAGGATTAGTAATAATTTTTCCTTGAATATTTAGTAAAATTAACCAGTGATACCATCTGGTTCTGGGCTTTTCTTTGTTGGGATATTTTTGATTACTCATTCAGTCTCATTTATTATTGGTCTGTTCATGTTTTGTGTTTCTTCTTGATTCAGTTTCAGTAGGTTGTATGTTTCTAGGAATTTATCCATTTCTTCTGGTTTATTGGTGAATAATTTTTTCATATTAATTCTTTATAATGTTTTTTATTTCTGAATCATCCATTTTATGTCTGTCTTCCATTCTTTATCTCATTTATTTGAATCTTCTCTCCCTTTTTGTTAGTCTAGGTAAGAATTTGTTGATTGTATCTTTTCAAAACAGCAATTCTGAGTTTTGTCAATTTTATCTGTTGTTTTTCTATTTTCTTTTTTTTTTTCTGCTTCAAGCTTAATTTATTTTTTTTTCTTTCTGCTAATTTAGGTTTAGATTTTTTTTTCCTAGTTTCTTCATGTTAAATGTTAGGTTTAATTTGAGATTTTTTTTTTTTAATTTTTCAAGATTTACTTATTTATTTTAGAGAGAGAGAAGGTATGCAAGCAGGGGGAGCAGAAGAAGGAGAGAGGAGAGAATCCCAAGCAGACTGCATGCGGATACAGAGCCTAACATGAGGCAGGACACTGAGATCTTAAGGAGCCAAAATCAGGAGTCAGCCACTTAACTGACTGAGCCACCCAAATTCCCTGGATCTTCTTTTTTTTAAGGGAGGTATAACTGACACACAATTTTTTATTAGTTTTGGGTGTACAACATAATGATTTCATGACTATATATTGCTAAACAGTCTTTTTTTTAATGTAGACATTTTATCACTATGTCCTGCCTTTGCTACATTCCACAAATTTGAGCATTTTATGTTTTTATTTTTGTTTATCTTAAGATTTTTTAAAATTCCATTTTAATTTTCTCTTTGACCTAATGGTTGTTGGCATGTGTGTTGTTAATTTTCCACGTGTTTTTGAATTTTCTAATTTCTTTACTCTTAGTGATTTCTAGTTTCATTTCATTGTGGTCAGAAAAGATACTTAGAATGATTTTCATCCTAAATTTATTAAAATAGGGGTGCCTAGGTGGTGCAGTTGGTTGATCAACTGCCTTCGACTCAGGTCATGGTTGTGGAGTCCTGGGGTCAAGTGCCACATCAGGCTCCCTGCTCAGCGGGCAGTTTGCTTCTCCCTCTGATCCTCCCCCTTCTCATGTTCTCTCTCAGTCTCTCTCTTTCTCACATAAATAAATAAATAATCTTTAAAATGTATTTTGTGACTAACACTTGATCTATCCTGGGAAATATTCTGTTTGTACTTAAAAAAAATGTTGGTGGGTGGAAAATTCTGTCTATGTCTATGTATTTGGTCTATAGTGTTGTTCAAGTCAACTTATTCTTTCTTGATTTTCTTTCTGAATATTCTATTATTATCCAGTGTGCAGTAGTGAAGTCTCCTACCATTGTACTTTTGTCAATTTCTCTTTTTAGAGGTCTTTTATTTTTATTTTTATTTATTTATTTTTAAAGATTTTATTTATTCACTTGACAGACAGAGACCACAAGCATGCAGAGAGGCTGGCAGAGAGAGAGGAGGAAGCAGGCCCCATGCAGAGCAAAGAGCCCGAAGCGGGGCTCGATCCCAGGACTCCAGGACCACGACCCGAGCCAAAGGCAGAGGCCCCAACCCACTGAGCCACCCAGGCGCCCCTATTTTTATTTTTTTTTAAAGATTTTATTTATTTATTTGACAGACAGATCACAAGTAGGCAGAGAGGCAGGCAGAGAGAGAGGGAAGCAGGCTCCCCGCTGAGCAGAGAGTCCGATGCGGGGCTCGATTCCAGGACCCTGAGATCATGACCTGAGCCGAAGGCAGAGGCTTTAACCCACTGAGCCACCCAGGTGCCCCTTTAGAGGTCTTTTAAATGTCAGATAATCAACCTGGAGTGCCTCCTCCTGATTATGATACAGCAGATGTTAACAAATAACAAACACTTGGTGGAAGTTTTGAAGTTAGGTGTTTTTCCATTTTGTGGGCCTGGTCTAATTCTCAAAGAATTCCCTCACTAACCTGTTTTTGTTTTTGTTTTATTAAGATTTTATTTATTTATTTGACAAATAAAGACACAGTGAGAGAGGGAACATAAGCAGGGGGAGTGAGAGAGGGAGAAACAGGCTCCCTGCTGAGAAGGGAGCCCAACGCCACACGGGATCCCAGGACCCTGAGATCGTGACCTGAACTGAAGACAGACGCTTAAGGACAGATCTACCCAGGCACTCCATTAACCTGTTCTTTATGATTAAAGCAGAATCATAGATAACTATCATTTCCCTTTATAGTGATAATTTTCAAAATGAGAAGGAAGGCCAGTGTTCTTCTCCCTTAACCTCTATTTAATATGCTTATAATATAATAAAGGAGACAGATATAGGTGCATAAACCATGAAAGGCCATTGCATGAAATAATATATAATTATCATAAGGGGGCTTATTATTGTTTGGATGATAATACAGCCAAACAATAAAAGATTAAAATGAAAACTCACAGATGTTGAGGAATCTAAAGGTTGTGAACTAAGAAAACATTAAAATAATCAGGTAAAATTTGGATGCTGAAAACTGCATTTGTAAACAAGAATTATTTAATATTCACTAAGGTTATTTATATGCTCTATGTTATTAGTAAAAACACAATTCTGAGAGATTAAAACTGTGTATTTTTTATGAGATTAAGTATGACTCTACACCTACCAGCCAACGTCCACTATGGACACAGCCATAGTCAAGTAAATTATGTTCATTTAACTTGCTGCAATAAGAAAAAATACACTCCAGAGGGCATCTGGGAATGTCTCATTAAAAGGAGTGGAGAAAAGTTTTTATAGAATATGGCCAAGTGATTCTAAGGAAGGTAGAGGGAAATGAGGGCCAGCTTAGGACTGGGTGCTGTCAAGTAACCAGGATATTTAGTGGTTGGATATCTCAGTAATAATTGTTGAGGTGGTGAGAGGAATGAAATTGAGCTAAAATATCATTGGTTTAAAAAAAAAGCCATATTTCAAAAGGAGGGCTGTTATTCATTTTTCATCCATAATAGATCATTGAAGGATACTCTTTTTATGGCCTTGTCAATATCCCATTGTTAACATTGTTTTATGTTCTGTTAGGAATATCACAGTTTGGTTACCAACATGGATGGCTTTTACTTTTGAATATTCATGCACCTCCCTGAATGATTCAGGATGGTTAGTCATTTATTCATTTAAAAAGTATTAGAAACATATTGTATGTTAAGATCTGAATAAGATATAAATCCTTCCCTTCAAAGGGTGTTTAAGATACAGGGCATGAGAAAGACATTGATAGCCACAATTATAACATATTGGCAGTGAGAGCATTTGTTGCAAACTGACCCAGGCCAATTTGGTGGCTTAGCAAGTATCAAGTGCCATTGGTAATTACTGTTAGCTGATACTAGTTAAATAATTTTAGGGGCCAATTAATTAGGTGGAAATGCCATAATGAAAGTAAGTCTAAAGCCACGTATCTCCAAGCATACAAATGTTATTAGGAATCAAGAAAAACAGTCATACATCTGTACCTCTGGGAATTTACATTTGCTAACAAGGGCACTATAATCAGCACTTTGCATGAGGCTTGACTTGACATAGGTGAAAGGCTATGTAGACTGAAGGACCAGCTGGCCCGTAACTGAATGAAGTGGTATAGATCCTTTGTGAAAAGAAGCAATGCAAGGCCAACAGGACTCTTTGAGAGAGTAGAACTCCAGTAGCATTTGTCTGGCCAGATTCTATATCATTTTTTTAAATTAATTTATTTATTTGAGAGAGAGAGAACATGGACATGAGCACACAGCAGGGAGCAGGGGCAGAAGGAAAGGGAAAAAAAAGAGACTTTGCACTCAGCCCCATGCAGGGCTCAATTTCATGACCCTGAGATAATGACCTGAGCCGAAATCAAGAGTCAGATGCTTAACCAACTCAGCCACCCAGATGCCCCAGATTCTTTATCTTTTTAATGCATAGTTTGAGATACCCATATGATACTTCCTGCCAGTTAAAATCTTGAGGTCTCATTTCCCCATAAAAGAGATGATTTTAACATTCTTCTTACTAGTGAACAAACTTTGATACCAATGCTATTAACAAAGTTGAAATGACATATCATTACCTCTCATTTTATTGATTCTTGATTGAGGTACATATGACATTATCAGGAGTTTTGATTCTTTTTTTTTTCCCCTTAAGTAAGCTACATGCCCAGCATGAAGCTCAATGTGGGAACCTGAACTCAAGACCTTGAGATCAAGACCTGAGCTAAAGTCAAGAATCAAATACTTAACCAACTGAGCTGCCAGGAGGCCCAGGAGCTTTGGTTCTTGATTTCATTACCTCACATGCTAACTAACCATCCTTTGGTTCTAGATTGGAGCAAACATATACAAATATATATATTCTGTGGTTTATTCTGAAGTATTTTAATTCAAATTACAGCAAAGGCCATATAATGGATATATTGTGGTAAGACTTTTGACTTTAATTATTCTTTCAAGATCTACACTGATTTCTAACTTCTGTCAGAATAGGATCCTAGTCATTAGAGGAGCATATGATAGGTTGCACTTCCCACAACAATAAGATTAACAGAAAAATCGACATGCAATCAAAATAAACAAAAAATAATTTAGTTGTCCCTCCATGTACCTTAAATACTTCTCTGTTTTCCAATAAATATCGACTCTAGTTCAAAATCCCTCAAAAACCCTCAGCACTTTGTCCATTCTCTGAAACCTCTTTATTGTCTTTTCCACTAAATTTTTCATCCTTCCTGCCTTTGGTGGTTCCTTCAACAACGTCCAGTGAGGACCAGTTATATTACAGACAGTATGTTAGCTTAGGTATAAAATTACTATGATCCTAGCCTCAAAGAAATTCAGTCTGTGTGAAAAGAAAATACAATATGATAAATTCTAACAGAATTCTAACAGAAAGACATAAACAAATACGATGGACCTACAGAGACATATGCATTTATTGATGAATCATTTATTGCTGTGACTCTTTTGTTCAAATTTATAATGATACACATACTGTTTGGTTATTCTTGGTGTTTATTTATAGTGCAGGATGCATTAAAACTTTATTAAATAAATGAAATCTACCTATTTTAAATTTTTCTTGGAGTGAGGTGATGATCATATATTAGAGTTAAATCAAGAGCTGCCAAATGTATAGTATGTGTGCAACCTGTCTCTTACTTTATCTCAGCTCAAACATAGTAAATCCTACCTCTCTTCCTGAACTTGGTATAGGTTGAAAATCTTCAACACAGTATTCTAGTCAGTTGGTACCAATTATCATTACTGGAAATTAAGATACAAATCATTGTGATTATTTGTAGAGCTGGTATGATCTAATGAGTATGCAGTTTTTTTCTTGGTGGTATTAATCCTTATTTAATGTATTTGCATAGCCAAAAGCAAAGCTTTACTGTGCCATTGTATTAGGGAGCTTTACAAAACACGTGTCCTATGGTTCCTTTGTAAAAGCAAACCAAATGTGTTCCTAAATAGGAAGCAGATTCTAAGCCACCTAAAGCCTTTCTCACATAACCTTTAAATCAAAACTTTCAAAAGGTTTTTCTGCAACTTTCTTTTGCTTTTTGTGAGTTTCTGCTAACCCTTTATGCTTGACACAGTTTCGCAGTGTATTTGCTAAGTTGCGCTTTGACATGTTGTAGCTTCATCCTTTTCAGCTTCCAGTTTGGGCTGCCTTTCAAAACAGCTGTGCTTCATCATTCTTTCTTTTGTCCGGAGAATACTAAGTGGTAACCTGCTGTCATGCTGCTGCCAAAGCAAATTAGATGCTGTGATTCCTGTATAGTGCCCCAATTACAGGTAAGGAGGACACTTAACATGTAGTACTTGCCCCAAGATGTGGGAGTCACAGATTTCAGCTGGAAAATAGTTGTTCCTATGAAAGACACTTACGGCTGATTACATATATTTGATATCATTTCAAAACTAAAAAACAAATTTTCTTTGAGTACCTAATTTTTTATAAGCAACAGGGCAGATAAGAAATTGAAATACCGTACGCCTGGGTGGCTCAGTTGGTTAAGCGGCTGCCTTCGGCTCAGGTCATGATCCCAGCGTCCTGGGATCGAGTCCCACATCGGGCTCCTTGCTCGGCAGGGAGCCTGCTTCTCCCTCTGCCTCTGCCTGCCTCCCTGTCTGCCTGTGCTGGCTCTCTCTCTCTCTCTAACTAATAAATAAATAAAATCTTAAAAAAAAAAAAAAAGAAATTGAAATACCAGTTCTAGGCAAGAAATTTGTATAATATTTTGGATTAATTTAACTATGAGTTGAAGCCTGTGCTCTAAATGTGGGTCTTTATATAAATATATATATTTTTGCCATCCTTTTTGTTCAGATATTCTTATTTTGTTCTTTGTACTCATGAAAGAATTTAGGAAATATATTTCTATTTTTATAGAAATTACCAATCAATTCAGTGGTGGTATTCCCTTTTTAGATGTCTGTTTGTTTTGTTTTGTTTGTTTTTCCTTTCATGGCAGGAAAGGAAGCTAAAGGTTATATGATATGTGCCAGGAACTGTGCTGAGGACTTTTACATGTATTATTTTATTTTATTCTCGAAATAACCCTGTGAGTTTCTGGAACACTATTAGTTGGTGGCACTATTATTTCCATTTCACAGATTAAAACAATGGGGATAGAAGGATAAGGTAACTGGTATAAGATAGAGTAAAATAATGCAGCCAGAATTCTAGAAACAAGCCTGTAACCTTGGCTGTATGTTTGCTGGTGATCTCTCCCTCCATGGCTCCTGAAGAAATGCTGGCACAGGGACATTTTCTGATTTACATTCTACCTGATGATAATTAATGGAGAAGAAACTCTGAGCATCCTCTTTGTCTAACTTTGTTGTTTCTACTCCATATGGAATTCTCTTTCTGTCCCTTTGTTTACGTTGTTGTCCTTTCTCATCCCCCATGTCAGCCTCTTCATGCAGTACCCACCCTTCATCTGTTCTAAAGCATCTTATCTGAGATGAAACCTCCCAGATCATTCCAAACTACTTGGGTCTCAAACCTGCCTAGATCCATTGCTCTTTACTATCTGAACTTCGCTCCTCAGTCAGCGATTTGTAAAATCTATCTGTCCTTAAAAATCTGTCACTTACTTTCTTCCTATTCAATATTTTTATATGTTTATTCTCCTCCTTTATCTAGATTGAATGATTAGTTTGAGCAAAGACTATATCTTCCACCTCCTTTTGAGGCCCATAGTTTTAGCCTATTACTAATACCATAAAAAGTGTCCAAAAGTATTTGATTGATTGAACTGAATGCAGTACTTACTAACCTTAGAGCCAGTCTGCTGCTCTAGACACTAGATTGCCCTACTTGTTATGCCACTAAGATTGACATTAAACTTTGTGAGCATGTACATGAGCAGTTCAAAATAATTCCCAATATAACTCAAGTCTGATGACATTTGGTACTACTGCACTTTCCAGAAATTGATGGAAAATGTCAATTCTTCCCTGTGGCAGTTTTGCCAATTTCA